>JACEIK010004130.1:0-124338 GCA_018107945.1 Datura stramonium | reverse complement strand
GCCAGGCACCAGATGTGCTTAGGCTCACCAGTTAGCAGTCCAGGTCCTACTAGGGCACCAGGTGCCAGTCATACCCCCCAAGGCGGGGCGTGACAGTAGTACCACCCTCAAATGAGCGACAAGCTCCTCCTCACTCCGAGAGTATATGAGAATGTCATCTATGAACACGATCACAAACATGTCCAAATATGGCTTAAACACCCTGTTCTTCAAATCCATAAAAGCTGTAGAAGCATTCGTTAGTCCAAAAGACATAACTACAAACTCATAGTGACCATACCAAGTCCTGAAGGCTGTCTTCAGGATGTCACTCTCTCTGACCCTTATCTGATGATATCCAGATCTGAGGTCTACCTTTGTGAAATACTTGGCACCCTGAAGCTGGTCAAACAATTCATCAATTCTGGGGAGGGGATATCTCACGACCCGAACATAGACCCAGATCGTAACACGGGACAAGGAACCCTGAGAGGCTCCAAGTCGACCCATGGCATAAGCATATCTAACTTCATTCACTTTAAGCTAAAGACTGCACATGCGACATAGAGGAAACATAAACGTAACATAATATAGCATGGTATTCAGAAAGTACTAGACATACTCATAAGTTGAGTACTACATATGGTCTGAAAGCCTCTATCGTATAAGATGGGTTGATGGGACAATATCCCCAACTAACCCGGAAAAATTGAAACAGAAGATCATCATGAATGTCTAGTCATACGGCCCTTGGAACATGAGGACTCACCAACAAGTTGATAGCAAACTCTAGAAGGGACTAAGGATGGAAATAAGCCTGAGAGTCAGGTCTTGTATCATGAAATGGTACAGCATAGAAAGTATACGGTCAGTACGTGGAATGTACCGAGTATGAAAGGTAAGTAAAACGGACATTTAAAATATGTAAAAACTCATAAAACATCATTAGAGTAGGACATCATGCTCATATCATAAATATTGTAACATAACATAAGGCCCAAGGTTTTCAAAACATTCGTAATACAATCGTAATCATAATCATTAGAGAAAAGCATTATTTAACATGACTTGAGCCAATATACATAATCATAAATATCCATAAATCGTAAGAAACAGTGGGAGATTCTCTTAACCGGCATACCCCGTATGAGCACACATGAAGCCTGACTTGTAATCCTAGTCGGGAGGGTGTTCGCACCTTGTCAAGGGTAGGAACCATGAATGGCGTGATCACACATGAAAAAGAGCCATTTGGGCCAGGGAAAAACATGAAAGAGGTCCCAACATACCTATGGTGGCACGTAGTTCGTGAGATCCGGGGCTTAACCTGAGCCCTGAACCTACTCGATGTTTGATACTACTCCCAAAATACATATAATGCTCATAATAATACATACATGAGTTCATGGTCTAGTTAAATCATCATAATCATAAACATTCTTGAACATACGTGAAACTAGCTGTGACTTGAGGCCCGTGAGTCGGCCAAAAACATAATTCATGACTTATAAAATTCATACATACTTGTAGATCATGCATATAACTTGAATTCCATAAGATCAAATAGATAACATAATAAATTCATAAATAAATTAATAATTCATGTTGGTCTTATCAAAAACGTCAATGGATCATAAATCGATTCATCATGGGGCATGCATAATCAAGCTTAATTGCTTAGAAATTCAAAGTTCACAATATTGTAATCAATTTAAATCTCAAAAGATGATCAAAATTAGTAGATTATGATAAGATTTCAAAATCACAAAACTCATAATTAAATCATTAAATTTTTATAAAAATCATCTTCAAAATCCCATGAGTTTTTAATACAATTTTGAAAAAATCATAGAGGATGGGCATGGGTGTGGAAGAAATCATCCATTGATAGCCATACATACCTGGGTTAATGATCTCTTAACTTGTTATGAAGATCCAAGAGGAATTGAGAAATTGGAGGTGTTGAACCCTAACTTCTTCTTGAGAGAAAGATCAATCTATGGATGTTTGAAGAGGGTGAGGATTTAGGCTAGGCTAATCCCTTTAATTTGATCTTAAGAAAGCCCAAAACGACGTCATTTAGGAGTTAGAAGCATAGGAGTTTACCAAAATTCCCCAAAACTAACGAAATAAAACTTGTAACTGGCCATTACCACGACCAACAGTACGATCAATATGTTGATTGTACGACTCGTACTAAGAGTCGTACAATGCCTATTGTAGGTTAACTAAATCGCTCATAACTTTTTACTCTGAACTCCGATTGGTGCAAGGTTGGATGCGTTGGAAAAAACAATCAAAGGGATTCAATTTGATATGGTGAATCACCCAAAAACATTTTGTAACATGGGAGCTATGATCGGTTGAAGTTGACCCTTATATGAACCAATACGAAAAACCCAATCGGTAAGAAGGCTCTCAACTCAACTCCATGCTAGAAGTTCCTTATGAACTTAATTTGCATCCAATGCACTTCTTACAATTTGGAGTTAATCTTAAAACCTTGTTTCCATAAATTCATCATGTGTGGGTCTATCCACATACCTAGAAGGGTTCCTAACTTAGCCCAAAAGTTTGAGGCATTACAATATATCAACTCACGACTGAACCAACGATTCACACCATCATATTACGACTCGTACCATGAGTCGTACCACCAACCTACGGTTTCCTCCAGTGACTAATGAGTCCATTTTCCCCAACTCTCTGAATATTTCCACGACTTGTACCATGACCCGTAACTCCATCCTACGAGTCATACTATTACCCGTACAATCATTTACATGATAACTCCAAAGACTTGCTACGACTTTTGGCCACGGGTCGTACCCACATACTACGGCTCGTAGTGGGGCCTCATGGTTGGGAAACAACTTATCTGATCTAGACCATGGGTCTTTTTACGACCCGTACTACCAACCTATGACTCGTAGGTTGAGTCGTACTGAAGTAAATTTCTTTTTCCAACTTTTCCTGCTGATCACACTTCAAATCTCAAGTCTAGTCTTAGGAACTTTTGGGGTATTATAGGATACCTATTTTTCTATTGTGACCTTATTCAAATGCCTATAATCAATGCACATCCGAAGGGAGCCATCCTTCTTTTGGACAAAGAGAACTTGTGCACCCCATGGGGATTTTCTAGGTCTGATGAAACCCTTGTCTAAGATGTCCTTCAATTGCTCCTTTAACTCCTTCAGCTCAGCTGGAGACATTTTATAAGGAGGAATAGATATAAGTGCATATTTTGAAGAAGGTCAATACCAAAGTCGATCTCCCTGTCGGGAGGAATTCCTGGTAGATCATCTGGAAACACCTCTAGATACTCATACACTATAGGAACTGGTTGGATTCGGACATAGAATCCTTAATCTGAACTAGATGGTACACACAACCCTTAGAGATCATCTTTATGGCCTTAAGTTAGGAAATGAAATGACCTACAGGCACTACTGAACTACCCTTCCACTCTAGGACTGGCTCACCTAAAAATCGAAACTCTACCGCATGGTTCTACAATTTACTGAGGCATAACATGCATGTAGCCAATCCATGCCAAAGATGGCATCAAAATATGTTATGGCTAACTCTACTAAATCTGCTGAGGTGACTTTCTGAAGAACTGCGACTGGGCAATTTCTATATACTCGTTGAACTATAATTGAATAACCTACTGGGGTAGAGACTGAGAAGGGTTCTAATTGGATTTTGGGACTGATTTCGAAACTACTAGCAACATAGGGCGTCACAAAAGATAAAGTATCCCCTAGATCTAACAATGAATAAACATCAAGGTGAAATACTCGTAATATACCAGTGACTATATCTGGAGAGAGCTCCTGCTCCTGACGAGATGCGAGGGCATAAAACCTGTTCTATTGCTGACCACCACCTGCACTAATGGAGGCACCTTGCTGAGCTGAGTGTGTTGGTGGGACTGCTGAACTAGTGGCTTGGTCTCAACCTCTACCCTGTCCTTGTCTCACTGCTAGACAATCTCTGAGCATATGTTCGGGCTTCCCACACCCAAAACAAGCACCGGTACCTGCGAAGCACTGACCAGTGTGCCTTCTGCCATACCTTCCACAACCTGGAATGCTAGGCTCCACAAGTCTACTCCCCTGACCTCAGGAGCCTGATGCTCATCCCCTTTGATCGCACCTGGACCTAGATGGTACACTCGCTGTTGATGGTACCGGGGCTGATGATCTCTGATGGGACTGCTGATGATGACCACCACCCGGCCTCTGCTGGGACAACCCAAAACTGTCGTTCCTAGCCCTCTTGGACTTCCTCTCTCTCTCACTTACTTGCACTTACTCTATCTATTGGGCATAGACCAATCGTGAGAAGTCAATATCCTGATAAAGTATCACAATCCGACAATCCTTGACCAAATAGTCCTCTATCCCATGCACGAACCTACTCACTCGAGCCCACTGGTCAACCACAAACTCGGGTGCATATTTGGACAAGTGGGTGAACTCCAAATCATACTCCTGGAATGTCATGTTGTTCTGCTTCAGGTTCAAAAACTCAGCTGCCTTGATCTCCCTTATCTCTCGGGAAAGAACCGATCCAAGTACGTAGTAAGAAACTCATCCTAACCAATGGAACCCGTGCCAACTCCCCTATTATCCTTCTATTATCTGAACCAAATATGAGCAACCCCTTTCAGCTGATAAGAGGCTAAATCTACACACTCCTCCCCCGTCACCCCCATAATTTGGGTGCTCTTCTAAATCTCATCAATAAACTCATGTGGATCCTCATCCATTCTTGGTCCAAGGAATTCAGGGGTATTCATCCTAAGGAAATCCCTAACTCTTGCCGTTGTCGCGTTCCCATTCTAGGGAATATAAGCCACTACCTGCTGGTTGACCTGGGCATTCAATGCCTGTGCCAACATATGGATGGCTGCCCTTAACTCAGCGTGGGCAACCTGCTCAGCATATGATCCTCGAGGGCTGGTGGGGCCTGCTGGTGCCTGTCTCCATTGCCATTCTCATGGCCATTTACATTCCTATTCCTTCTTTCGTTAACTTGGCTAGGAGGCATGATTCTGAAAATGCATATACCACGAGTTAGACGGATAGAGAGACATCTCATTGCATGACATAAATCATCAAAGAAGGGAAATTTCCTAAAACACTTCATAGCATCTTCGTCATAAGTTTTTCACGCTTTACACCCATAAAAAAGACTCTACTTAACATGGCTTGCAGACACCCAAGGACATTTCAAAACCTAATGCTCTGATACCAAGTTTGTCATGACCCAAACATAGGCCCGTATCTAGACACGGAACCTAGAACCATAAATGGCTCCAAGTCGAGCCATGGCATGAACATGACAACTAAAGCTCAACATAAATAATTGCAGAAAAGAAGCTAACATTTGAAATACCAGAAGTCTAAAAATGTAACAACATCTTAACAATGGAATACATAACCCTGATCCAAAGCTAAATATATATTATGTCTGATAAGCTGCTAACATTCTAACGAACTTATGGGACAAGACCCCAACTAGCTCACTAATAAACTAAAACTAAAAGATACTGATGACAGACTGATAAAGAGGTCCTCAGAGTATAAGGACTCACCAACAAATTGGATACGCTAACTCTGAGAACTAGCTAGCAGCGGGACTGAACTTGAACGTTCGAGCATGTATCATGAAATCATACAGCATAGAGTCTGCGGTCAGTACTTGGAATGTACCAAGTATGCAAGGTAAGTAAAACCATTAGGTAAAATTGAAATAATGCATATCATCAAACATTTCATCATAAGATGTTGAGAGTAAGGCTTTCATGCTATTATCTGATAACATGATTCAAACATAACTGAATATCATAACTGAATTGAATGACCCAAAGCTGAAACTAAAATAATAATAAGTAAAACTGAACGTTGGGCGAAACTTGCTGAAAACATAATATCATAACTGAGGAACATGCATAATTGAAATCATGAGGAATAATGGGAGACTCTTCATATAACTTACATTACCACGATAGAGCTTACGTGATCCTGACTATTACACTCAAGTGGGCAGAGTTGTCCAAAGCTTTGCTAGGGCTAAGGGAGATACCATGATATCGATATCAAGTTGAAGGCCCCTTAGGGTCAGGGGAATCTCACAAGGGAGGTCCCAAGAATCTGAACATACCTACATTGGCATGTAGTTCTTAGGCATAGGGTTAACTGAACCCTTAGCCTACTCGGTGCTAGACACTACTCCTCCAAAACATGCATATGCTCTCCATCATTTTTCAACAAAGCTGAACCATTGTCTCTCGACAAAGATGCATCATAACAGTACATACATTATCTAAAAGAAAACATGAGGAACCTTGGCTCAAACCATACCACAAGATGAAAAGTGGAAGTCTAGACTCTAAAATCATGTGGTAAGCTAATATCATGAAATTGAAGTAAATCATGAAACATACTTGATCATATGGGCTTGCCCAAACTTAATCATGCTTTAAAATATACTTGATAGACAAAAATCATGGATATAGACATGGGTAATTCAAAATCATATTCTCACCATGAACATTTCATCATACTTGAAACATAGATCATAATCTCAACTCTTCATGAACTTACATATTTGGGAATCTTATTCTAAAACTTTGAAATCATAATTTGTAATTGAAATCATTATAAAACATGTCCATGAATCATAAAAACATCATTAGAAACATGAATACAATTGACCCATGATAGATACATAGAGAATTTTCAAAAATTGGCTTAGAACCCCATGGAATTATCAACCTTGAATTTCATGAACTTAGAAGAGGATTTGTGCATGAGAGTGAAGGAATACTCCCATTTCATAATCCTACATACTTGGGTACTTTGATTTCACAATCCCCCTTGAAAACCCAAGTGAATTGAGGAGGAACCTAAGGAATCCTCTAGCTTGATCTCCAATGAACTCCTTAATATTGCATGCATGGAATAGGAAGGCTTAGAATAGGTTAAGCACTCTTAAAACCCTCCTAACTGAGCTAAAAATGACATACTTTAGGACTTAAGATATTAGAAATTATGAATTTACCCTTACTAACTTCGCAGGAAAATACATACTGCCTGGAGTAACGACTCATCCAACGGATCATCCTTAGGTCCAAAGAGTCATTACTTCACTCAATTGTCTAGACTCGGGTCTGCAACTACGGTGGGACAGGATGAGTCGTTACATGTCCCAAGACTCGTCACTTCCGCCCGTTGTCACTGGTGCCTGCAACTACTTACCTTCTGGAAGTCTTCCCAACGGGATCATACCATGACTCATTGTTCCATAGAACGAGTCGTACAATGACTCATGTCAGTCACCTTGACAAAACAAATCCAAAAACGACTGCTTGCCATGACCCGTTACACTTACCAATGAGTCATTTCATGCTCGTTGGTCCTGGACCTATCGACCAATATTCTCACCACAGCAGTAACCCACGGTCCATAGGAGCTTCCCACAACTCGTACAACGGGTCACCCTGAGATAATTTTCCAACTTTTCTACTGCACATCCTTTCAACTCTCGAGTCTAGTCTTAGGCACTTCCAGTGTATTACAAACCTGGTCAATACGGGAGGATACCATAAGTCGTAAGAGGATTGTACAACTCATGGTATGATTCGTTACAACTGACAGATTAATTTTTACTACGAATCCATTAAGGGTATTTTCGTGAATACTAAGCTTCTAAGCCCTAAAAGGAGTGTATTAAGGGAGTTTAACCTATTTTATTCATTCAACTCCCAGGCATGCAAGTTTAGAGGGTTCCGTTGAAGATCAAGCTTAGCAATCCTCTAATTCTCCTCCAAATCTCTTGGGCTTTTCAAGTCAAGATAAGAATCAGTTTACCCAGGTACCTAGGCTATGAATGAGAGTTTTCATTCAATCTCTTTCTCAAATTTCTCCTTAAGTTCATGAATTCAAGTGTGATCCTATTGGGGTTTTATCCCAGTTTTTATGAAATTCTCGATGATTTATTTATGGGTCAATTCCCGTCAGGTTTCAAATCATATTTTAATAAGTATGGGCAGATTGTAAACTTATTTTTGATTATTAATTTATGATATCAAATTTTAGAAAATTATTCCCAATTATACAATCTTCATGAAAAGTTAAGTTTATGATTCTATTATTATGTTGATTCTCATAAGCTCTAATTAATTATTTATGGTTTATGATGTGATTTCCTACAAGTACTCTTCATGAATTTATGAATCTCAAGTATGATGATTTCTCAAGCATGTATGTTCTTCATGATTTATGAGTATATGATTTTGGCCGACTCACGGGCCCTTATTTCATAGCTAATCATGTATTTCAAGTATAATCAAGTATGTTTATGATGTAATTAGCCATGAACTTCATGTGTGATTTTCACGATTATTATATGAGCCTTCATGTGCATGTTTTTTAGAGTAGTGTCTAGTAACTAGTAGGCCCGATGTTCAGGTAAACTCCTTGGTCTTAGAACTACGTGCCAATGTAGGTTTATATTCATGGACTCTAGGTGGGTCCCATTAGTGATATCACGCTATGTACGTCCCTTGCCTGACAAACCTGGGACGGCTCTGCCCACTAGAGCAATATAGTTAGGGCATCATGTAAGCTCTATCATGATGCTATCGATTAAGACGATTCCTCCCATTGTTCCTTATGTTTTATGTATGATCATGATTATGATACTTTGGCTCAAGTTATGTTTTTACAAGGTTTCTCTTATTATTACGATTATGACTAGTTTATGAATGGTTTTGAAAACCTTAAGCCCTTATGTTTAAGCTATGATTCTTACTTCATGTTTGAAATGCCCTACTCTTATGAACTTTTATTTATTTTATTAGTCCATTTTTATTTACCTTGCAAACTCAGCACATTCAAAGTATTGAATGCATACTCTTGTTGTATCATTTCATGATACAGGTCCCAGAGATTAGAATCAACCGCGCCATTAGTCCTTCTTTTGTATCAGTCTTGCTAGCCAGTGTTGGTGAGTCCTCATCTTTTGAGAACACTCAGTTTAGTTTGTTATTTTGTTATTTCAGTTAGAGGCTTTTATTGAGCTAGTTGGGGGTTTTGTCCCATCATCTCATCATCATGTTAGAGGCTTTTCAGATAGTATGTAGAATCTCAGCTTGTCAGTGTTGACTCGGTTTATTATTATCATGTGTGTAGACTTCCGCATATTCATGTTTAGTTTATCACTCTTCCATTAAGTTATGCTCTTTAGCGGCTATGTTCATGCCATCATTGACTTGGAGCTATTCGTGGTTTTAGGTCCCGTGTCTCAATCTGGGGTCCCAGCTCGAGTCATGACAAACTTAGTATTAGAGAAAAGGTTCAAAGTATCCTAGGGTCTCTGAGATCCGCGTTAAGTAGAGACTCTTCCATGTGTGTGAAGCGCGCCATACTTATTATGGGAGAGAGGCTACAAAACATTTTAGGAAATTTGTAATGCCCCGGGAGATAAAAATCAATATAAGGGACTTGAATCGGGAAACTTGGAAAGCTGCAGAAATGTTGCAAAACGACCAACCTGACGGGTCATTAAGGGACCCAACGACTTGTCAGGTCAACCGTGAGAAGGATGCCAAGAATTTATTTTAGAGTTCCTAACGGACGACCCCATGACTCGTTACGTCACCCATTGCCAAGCCGAAGTTTTACAATTTGAGAAGTAGTTAGTGTACTTGACAGAAGGTCACCACGAGTCATCATCAGTGGTAACGACTCGTCAGGTCCTTCGTTTCCAATCCTTTCCAGCCTTCTTTCCAGTGTACCTGACGGACGACACGACGAGTCATTCCTAGTCATGATGACTCGTCATGTGCCCATCAGGAGTCAGTAGAAATTTTTCCAGTGAATTAACGGGAGGACCCAACGACTCGTTGGATCTAGTAACGAGTCGTTAAGTCACCCGTTAGGAACACCTGACAGTTTTTCCCTGTGAATTTTTAAGGACTATTTAGTAAATTCCTACCCTCTCATGCTTTAAACCACGTCGTTTTGACTTATGTTTTAGATGTTTTAGTGGGGGTAATGGGTCCTTTTCCTCATTCCACACTCAAGCATTAAGAAAAAGAGACTGTAATTTCTCTCAAGAAATTCTCAGAGCAAGAAAACTAGGGCAGCTTTCTCCTCCTTAAGTTCTCAAGATTTTCCTAGGTTCTTCATTAGGTATGTGGGGTTTTAGCAAGGGGATCGTCCTTCCCTTGCGTCCCCAAAGTCCTCCTCAATTTTTTATATCAATTTTAAGCCCTAAGCTTTCGAGTATGAGAAGCATTCATGTTTATTTTTGTTTATTTCCCTACGAATGATGTTTATACTTATTGTTAATATAATCTTCATCGGTTCCTCATCAAATTATTAGTATTATTGCAAAAGTGAATTTGAGCCCTAATTTTTGAGTAGTGGTTTTTGCTTGTTAAAATCCCTCTAGTGAATGAAGAATGCTTTGGGTTGAATTCCTAGAATTTTCTTGCTATTCATAGATGTTGGGTAAATATCCTATGAATGAGAATGACTTTTGCTCTGGTGGATGAAACTCCCAAATTCAGGAAATTTGCCTTTTAGTGTGAATTTGTCCGTGTTGTCGGCATGCATGATCTCTCTATTAGCTGCTTAGAAATTAAGTTAGTTAGAATACAGAACTCTATTAGTCTAGTCTTAGTCAGAACCATATTAGTCTAGTTTCAGTTAGATTTTAGTAACCTCGGTGTTGTCTAGAAAATGTCAACTGATCAGTTTGACTCCAGTTTATTTTTGAGGTGTTAGTGGTGCCTCCACGTTTTTCAGACATAGATTAAGATTACAGTTATTTGGTCAATTAGGCGGTCATGACATTCAGTTATAGCTCTGACCAGCCCCCGACCCCAGTTTAGTTATCAGATTGTTCTTTAGACGGTTACAACGCTTCCAGCTAAGCAGCTTTGACCAGTCTTAGAACTCAGTTTCTAAATCCGGTCCTATAAGACGCTCAGGGGACTCTCTGACAGTATCCCTAGGTCAGTGTAGTCTTGGACACCAGTATTGAGCTATCCGCTTGTCAGTAGTAGAAGTAATAGGGCTATTCCAATGGGAGTAGGACTTAGCACCGAAAGGGCCAGGGTTCCAGCGCACTCAGGTTCCATAACTACATTGCCACCACAGGTTTTATTTATTTGGAAAATCCCCCATTTGACAGTGATTTCCACAATCCATGCCTTTATACCCTAGTAAGGTATATTGGGTCCTACCGGTGGCGAGTATACATCGGACTCCACGTCTAGCTCACGTGGTTAAATGTCGGTTATAGACTCTCCCACTAGTTAGTCGAATCAAGTAATAGAATAAGCGGCTCGGTTCGAGTACAATATCTCGAGATTTAGTGTTTCGAGACTTAGGGCATGTCCTTGACCATCAATGTCAGAGAATGTGACTTGACCACTTCCAGTTATATCAGAATTTCGGTTCAGTTTACTTGTTGGTCATGGCGTGTCATTTTCGGTTTGAGACTTTGCATTTGGTATGTTTCTCCACTTATTAGTACATTAAAAGTTCATGTTGTATCGTTGCAATGCAGTGCCGGGGTTCCGAGGAGGGAGTTGACACGAGATAGTTACTTAGTTTCAGAGCATTCCTTTCCAGCGGATCAGTGTGAGTCCTCATCATTCGAGGGCTTTGTTTATTTATTTCATTTGGTTTTGTTTGAACTTGATTGGCGGGGGTACATCTGACAACTCTTGATTAGATAAACTAGAATGATTATGACTTTCAGTTTAATTAGGGTATTTAAAGATTTGAACCTTTACTTTCAGGTGATACTGTGGGATAAGGATTTTGCTATTATTTTAAGTTCTGATGTGCATGTTTACTCAGAACGTTAGTGTATGATAGACCGGGGGTTGACTTGGGGTCACTTTTTACTTCAAGATGCAGGTGTTGCGTCCGAGTGTAGGCTCGGGGCATAACAAACTTGGTATCGGAGCTTAGGATTTAGAATATACTCGGCAATTATGAAAATACCGCATCAGTGAATCCTATTCATGGGTGTGAAGCGCACCACACTTATGAAAAGGAGGCTACAGAGATGTTATTAGGAAACTCCCTTTTTGTTCATACTATTTATCATGCGTTAAAGTCAATTCCACGAGACATCTTTATAAATTGTGTCTTTTTTGGTGAACAAAGCCTCCTCGACGTGGAAATGGGAGAATAGCCGGAAATGGCAGACCTGCTCCACCAACTCTGACAGTTCCTCAAGATGACTCTGTGGCTATCGCCGAGTCGGGCGGCCATTCGATTGCTTTTGCTCGAATAGTCACCCATCAGCTGACAGCAAATGGGTACCAGTAGCCACAAATGGGTCTACGACTTCTTCCCGGGTGCGGGATTTCACCCGGATGAACCCTTCGGACTTTCATGGAACAAAGGTGGGAGAGGACCCACAAGGCTTTGTAGATGAGGTCGGGAAGAAAAGATCCGGATCATGGGTGTCGGCTCTATAAGAGTCTTGAGCCTAGGCGCCTACCGGCTAAAAGAGGTAGCTTAGGTTTGAGGTACGAGTAGTGGAAGGGCGATCAGCGTAAGCAGGACCGGTTGAGTGGGAGGAGTTTCATACAGCTTTTCTGGATAGGTTCTTTCCTCAGGAGCTGAGGGAGCCTAAGATGACATAGTTTATGAAAATATGGCAGGGGAATCGGACAGTGGAGGTATGCTCTGCAGTTTGCAGACTATCAAAGTATTCTCTAGAGATGGTGGCCGAGCCGAGGGCTCACACGATGAAGTTCGTTAATGGAGTGTCTAATCTGGTCCAAAAGGAGTGCAGGACTGCGATGTGATCAAGGACATGGATTTGTCCAGCATAATTTTTGCGCTCAATAGATTGAGGCCAAGAAGTTGAAAGATATGAAGCGTAAGAACAAGCGGGCAAGAATTGGTCATGCAGATTTTGGCCACCAGAGGTTTTGGCAGTGGTAGCCGCCCATACTTGCAGCAACAGCAGAGGGCCACATCACTTAGCTCAGCCGGTGCACCAACCTTTCGGTCCCGCCGGGATCGGAGTGGGTCATCGGCACTCATTCTCAAGTCTGATTTAGGAAACAAGTATCTAGAGTGCCCAAGTGTAGAAATCACTTGAGGAATGCCTTCGGGGACGAGAGGGCTATTTCGGGTGCGGACAGTTTGGACACAGGCTCAGCAGAAGTGCCCGTCAGTAGAGCGAAGGTCATGATCAACTACCTCAACAGCTCCAATAGGCCGACCAGCTCAGCGGGCCAACCACATCAGTATAGATGGTAGTCAACGCCAAAATCATTTTTATGCTCTCTCTTCTAGATTAGGATCAAGAAAGTTCACTGGCGTAGTTACTGGTATCTTACATCTCTTTGTCTAGATGTGTGCCCTCCTAGATGCAGGAGTTATTCTTTTGTTTGTGACTCCTTATGTAGCAGTTCGGTTTGATATTAGTCCGAGAGATCTATCAGAACCCTTCTCGGTTCCACCACAGGTTGGTGAGTCGGTTAAGAGCCGGCGGGTGTGGCAAAACTGCCCGGTCTCAATCTTGAATAGATCATCCCAGCTAATCTTTTAGAGAGTTAGACATGATCGACTTCAACCTTATTCCTAGGCATGGATTGTTATATTCCTGCTATGCCTCGGTTGACCGTAGGACTAGGGTTTTCAAGTTTTAGTTTCTAGATGAGCACGTGTTAGAATAGTCGAAGCGGTAGTTCAGCGCCTAAGGGTAGGTTTATTTCCTTCCTTAAGGCCCAGAAACTCATTTCAAAGATGTTCTATATCATCTGGTTCAGGTCAGCAGATTCCAACTCTGAGACCCCATCCATTGATCGATTCCGGTTGTCGGCGAGTTTCCGGATGTCTTTCCACGAGAAGATATTCCGGAGTTCCCCCTTTGAGCGGAAATGGAGCTTGGGGATAGATCTCCTTCCAGATACTCATCCCATCTCCATCCCTTCTTACAGAATGGCTCTAGTTGAGCTTAAGGAGTTGGAGGAGCAGCTAAAAGATCATCTTTATAAGGGTTTCATCAGACCTAGCATCTCTCCACAGGGTGCTCCCAGGGGTGCTGTCGTGCGTAAGAAAGACGGTACCCTCGGGAATGTGCATAGATTACCGTCAGCTGAACAAAGTCACAGTTAAGAATAGATATCCCTTACCTAGAATAGATGACCTATTCGATCAGCTTTACGGAGCCAATTGTTTCTCCAAGATCGAGCTCAAGTCGGGGATACCATAAATTAGAGTTAGAAAGTGACATGGCAAAAACAGCATTCCAGGAGGGCAAGTATGGTCACTATGAGTTTGTGGTGACGTCCTTTGGGTTGACTAACTTGCCCATTAGCTTTCATGGACCTAATGAACGGGGTTTTTAAGCCGTACCTAGATATGTTAGTCATTGTACTTATGAAATTCTAGTGTACTCCAAAAATGAGCATGCCAATCACCTAAGATTAGCGTTGCAGACTCCAGTCGTCAGTTATTCGCCAAGTTCAGTAAGTGTGAATTCTGGTTGAAGTCTGTGAGCCTTCTTGGTTATGTGGTCTCAATTGAAGGGATACAAGTAGATCCTCATAAAATAGTAGCAGTGAAGGATTGGCCCAGACCTACCTCTCCGACAGAAATCAGGAGTTTTATGGGCTTAGCGGGTTATTACCGACGGTTTGTAGAAGGTTTCTCCTCCATAGCCTCTCCCCTCTAACCAAGTTAAATCGAGAAGAAGGTGAAATTCCAATGGTGAGATGAGTCGCGAGAAGTTTTCGGGAGTTAAAGACTCGACTCACTACCGCTCTAGTTTTGTCTTTGCCGGAAAGACGGGATAGAGTGGTAGTATATTGAATAGGTTGCGTTTTGATGCACCGGGGGCAAGTGATAGCCTATGCCTCAGACTGACTCAAAGTCCATGAGAAGAATTATCCAACTCGTGACTTGGAGTTAGCGTGGTGAATGTCGCGCCAAAATATGGAGACACTACTTGAACGGGGAACACGTGGACGTGTTCTGAATCTAAGAGTCTTCAAATGCGTTTTCATCCATAAGGACCTAAACCTATGACAGAGATGGTAGTTGTATTCACGAAAGATTATGACATGGTGTGTTGTATCACCCGGGCAAGGCGAATGTGGTGGTGACGCCTTAAGTAGGAAGATTTATGGGAAGTGTAGCTCACTTTGAGGGAGGAAAAAGGAGTTAGCAAAGGATGTTCTGAACTTAGCTCGGATAGGGGTTGTTTGGTAGATTTCAGTCGAAGGTGGAGTAGCGAGTTCAAGCGGGTCGAGATTCATTTTGGTAGTTGAAGTTAAGTATAGACAGGATGAAGATCCAATTTTACTTAAATTCAAGGAAGAAGTTATTAGAAAGGAGGTTGAGGCGTTCTCCCAATGGGGGAGATGGAGTGCTCCGTTACCAAGGGGAATTTATTATTGTACCAAATATTGGTGAATTGAGGCGACAAATTTTGGCCGAGGCGCCTATTTCGAGATACACCATTCACCCCGTTGCTACCAAGATGTACACGATTTGCGGGATACTTACTAGTGGAATGGCATGAAAGAGATATTTGCCGAATTCGTAGCTAAATGCAAGCTATGAAAGGCAGGTAGAACACCATAGACCAGGAGGTATGATTCAGAGATATCAGTATACCCACATGAGTAGGAAGAAATAAACATGGACTTCATTAAGGGTGCCAGACTCATCAGCAACATAGCTCTATAAGGAGGTAGTGAGCCGGACTGACTAAGTATTTATTTTCTCATGTCAAAACCACGGTGTTTAGAGGATTATGCTAAACTTTACATTCGCGAGCTGGGTTAGACTTCATGGGGTACCCTTGTCCATCATTTCAGGCAGGGGAGCTCAGTTCACCTCCCATTTTAGAAGTCTTTTCGAAGGGCTTGGTACTCGAGTCAAGCTCATCACATCTTTTCACCCACAAATAGATGGGCAAGCTGAGCGGACTATTCAGACTCAAGGATATGCTAGGCATGCACGATAGATTTTAAGGGTAATTGGGATGACCATCTACCTCTTATCGAATTATGCGTACAACAACAACTACCATTCCGGCATTGAGGATGGCCCCATTTGAAGCATTGTATGGTAGGAGGTATGAATCTCCTATAGGTTGGGTTGAATTCAGTGAAGCTACTTTGATAGGAGCCAGACTCGGTTCATGATGCGATGCAGAAAGTTTAGCTCATCCAAAGAAAGATTCAGAAAGCGACCTAGGGCCGCCAATCCCTATCTCTTGGAGTAATGCGAAGAAAGAGAGCATTTTGGAGTTTTGAGTTGATATTTGGTATACACGAAAATTTCACCCATGAAAGGGGTGATGAGGTTTTGAAAGAAGGGGAAACTCAGTCCTACGTATGTGGGACCCTATAGAATTTTGAGGCGTATCGGAAAGGTAGCCTATGAGTTAAAGTTACCTTGAACTAGCGATTTGTACATCCAGTTTTCCATGTATCACTTTTGAAAAAGTGTATCGGATCCAACCTCTGTGGTGCCATTGGATAGTATAGCAGTCAAGGATAGCCTCACCTATGAGGTGCCAGTCTAGATCCTTGACTGTTAGGTTCGGAGATTAGGAATAAGGAAATAGCTTCAATCAAGGTTTTATGGAGGAATCGGCAAGTTGAAGGAGCTACATAGGAGGCGAAGCGGTGTGAGGGCAAATACCACACTTGTTCTCTACCAACTCTGTTGCAGTTTTGATCTGTGAATTTTGTTTTAAGACCTTAACTAGTTGTTGAAATAGGTTCATGTATCTAAATTTTCTTCGACTTTAGTCGTGTTATAAGAAAAGCAAAAATCAGTTGATTATATTCTCAAAATGGGAGGTATGATCATTTTGGTCGTTTGAGATTGAATGAGCAGTATTTTTTCATGCTTTGATTGTTATTTTAAGGTTGCTATGAGTTTTCTAACATTCGAGGATGAATGTTTCCAAGGGAGAGATATTGTAATGACAGGGAGCTCAAAATCAATATCCGGGACTTGAATCGAAATGCAGGAAGCTGCGAAATATTGCGAGAGCGACCAACGGCGGGTCGTTAAGGGACCCAAAGCTCGTCAGTCAACTGTGAGAAAGAGGTGCCAAGAGTATATTCCAGTGTTCTTAATGAATGACCCCATGAGTCATTATCAAGCCCAATGACTCGTTACATTTCCCGTTGCCAGCGGGTTTTAGAATTTGAGAAGTTAGGCGGTGTACTTGATGGAAGGTCATCACAAGTCATCATCGGTGGTAACAAATCATCAGGTCCTTCATTTCCAGTCCTTTCAGCCTTCTTTCAGTGTACCTGATGGACGACGCAGCGAGTCGTTTCCCGATCATGATGACTCATCGTGTGCCTATGAGAGTGAGTAGAAATTTTCAGTGAACTAATTGGAGGACCCAACAACTCATTGTATCTAGTAACCAGTCGTTAAGTCACCCGTTAAGAACACCCTGACAGTTTCCTGTGAATTTCTAAGGACTATTTTGTAAACTTCTACCCTCCCACGCTTTAAACCACGTCGTTTTGACTTCGGTTTTAGATGTTTTAGTGGGGTAATGGGTCTTTCATCATTCCCCTTTCAAGCATTAAGAAAAAGAGGCGCATGAAGTTCTCTAAGAATTCTCAAACAAGAAAACTGGGGCAGCTTTCTCCTCCTCAAGTTCTCAAGATTTTCCTGGGTTCTTCATTAGGTATGTGGGGTTTTGGCAAGGGGATTGTCCTTCCTTGCCTCCCAAGTCCTCCTCAATTTTTATATCAATTTTAAGCCCCAAGCTTTCGAGTATGAGAAGCATTCATGTTTATTTTTGTTTATTTCCCTCCGAACGATGTTTATACTTATTGTTAATATAATCTTCAGCAGTTCCTCATCTTGGAAATTGTCAGTATTATTGCAAAAGTGAATTTGAGCCCTAATTTTTGAGTAATGGTTTTGCTTGTTAAAAAATCCCTCTAGTGAATGAAAAGAATGCTTTAGGTTGAATTCTAGAATTTTCTTGCTATTCATAGGTGTTGGGTAAATATCCCGCCCAGATAAGAATGACTTTCTAACTCTGTTGGATGAAACTCCCAAATTGAAATTTGCCTTTTAGTTTGAATTTGATGCAGTGTTGTCCGGCATGCATGATTCCCTATTAGTTGCTTAGAAATTCGATTAGTTAGAGATACAGAACTCTATTAGTCTAGTCTCAGTCAAAACCATATTAGTCTAGTTTCAGTCAGTTTTATAACCTCGGTGTTGTCTAGAAAAAGTCTTGCGGTAGGTATAACTCCGTTTATTTTTGGTGTCATTGGTGCCTCCTAGTTTTTCATACTCAAATTAAGATTATAGTTATTTGGTCAATTAGGTGGTCATGACATTCAGTTATAGCTCTGACCATCCTGGACACCGGTTCGGTTATCAAATTGTTCTTTAGACGGTTACGCGCTTCCAACTAAACGCTCGGCCGGAGTCTTAGAACTCAGGCTAAATCCGGTCCTATAAGACGCTCGGGGAACTCTCTGACAGTATCACTAGGTCAGTATAGTCTTGGACCTCAGTATCGAGTTATCCGCTTGTCGGTAGTAGCAATAATAGGGCTATTCCGGTGGGAGTAGGATTTAGCTTGAAAGGGTCGGGTTCAGCGCACCCCGGGTTCCCGAACTACATTGCCACCGTAGGCTTTATTTATTTGGCCTAACGGCCCCCTTTTTAGCCGATGATTTCCATAGTCCCATGCCTTTTATACCTGGCAAGGTATATTGGGTCCTATCGGTGGGGTGTTATCTTTGCGGACTCCACGTCTAGCTCACGTGGTTAAATGTCGGTTATAGACTCTCACTAGTCGATCCCGATCCAAGTAATAGAATAAGCGGCCTAGGTTCAGTAGAATATCTCAGATTTAGTGTTTCAGACTTAGGCCATGTCCTTGACCATCAATCGGGGTCAACTTGACCACTTCAGATTATATCGAGGAATTTGATTCCACTTTACTTGTTGGTCATGGTGTGTCATTTTCGGTTCAGACTTTGCATTCGATGTGTTTCTCCCACTTATCAGTACATTGAAAGTACTAACGTATTGTTTCATGATACAACTGCAGGTTCTCAGGTTCATCATAGATGTTACTTCAGTTTCGTCATTCCTTTCCATCGGATCGAGTGTGAGTCCTCATCATTCGAGGGCTTTTATTTATTTCATTTGGTTTGTTTAGACTTAGAGTTAGCTAGGGTTTGTCCCTGAGCAACTCCTCGGTTAGATAGCTTTCAGACAGTAATGGCTTTCAGTTTGTTGACTGTATTTAAAGATTTGAATCTTCACTTTAAGATTTGTATTTCTTAAATGAATTTATGTTGAAATGTTTAAGTTACGTGTGCATGTTTACTCAAAACATTAGTGTATGATATAGAGCCGGGGTTGACTTGGGGTCACTTGTGGCTTCAAGTACCGTGTTATGTCAAAGAATTGTAAGAGCAGGAGTGACAAAATTTCCCTTCTTTCATGATTATGTCATTGTGAAGTATCTATCTATCCTTCTAATATTTCACTACCTCATTTGCGAGAATCATGCCTCCCGTCGTATGAATGGAAGAAGGAACGAGAATGGAAATGGCCATGAGGATGGCAATAGGGATGAGAATCAACAAGCCCTTTGGCGAAGCGGGTCCACGCCCAGGGTCTCTTATCTTTGAAGTTTGGGGAAACTTGGTGTTGGCTCAGGCCTTGACCACTCGGAAGAATTAGCCGAGCAATGGCTCATGTTCCCAGAATGGAGCACGTGTTGCTGAGTTGAGATTTTCTCGGGATGAATCCCCGAGTTTCTTGGGTTGAGTGGATGAGAACCCACATGAGTTTCTGTAAGAGATTCAGAAGATTACTGTTATACCCCGGGAACTAGGATCAGACCCGGGAGTCAAAACAGAGAAAAACTAGAAATTCTGCTAGATCTGAACGACCCATGAGGTGGGTTATGAGGAGTGACCACGAGTCGTGGAGTGACTCGTGGTCAAGCAGGGCACGTCTAAGTTTTTGGGTGAGACCACGGGCATGACCAAGAATCATGGTCAAGCCACGTCGCTAGTTCTCCCATGGCCTAGGTGGACCAGGTTGCTTAAAATGGGAAAGGAAGACCACGGGTGGTGACCACGAGTGGTGATACCACAATTTATTAGGAGATCCCACAGGGAGTTTGGGGCAGTGAGCATGACGGATCCTAGCCATGGTCGTTTCCCTTGGCAATGACTCGTGAGGTCCCTCGTTAGGGGCTGTGGTATTTTTCCTGCTTTAATAAGAGTGTTTTTCATAATTCCTAAGTTCCTAAGGCCTAAACTACGTCATTTTAAGCTCTAAATGGGGTCTTTTGGAGGTATTAGTTCATGTTAGGCCTCATTCATGCATGCAAGAGTTTAGGGAGGAGGATAGAAGGTGATTCAAGGTGTTCTTCCCCAATTCCTCACAATTCCACCTTAGGCTTTCAAGGGAGATTAAGAATCGGTATTTTCGAGTATGTAAGGTCATCTTTGGGTGGTTCCTTCTACACCTTTTTTCTCTATGATTTACTTATAAATTACCAAAAACTTATGGGGTTCTGTAATCGATTTGTATAAAATTAAATGACTTAATTACGGGTCTTGTGATTTTGAAATCTTACCCTAATCTACTAATTTTGATCATCTTTTGGTATTTAAATTGATTATAATATTGTTGATTTTAAATTTCTAAATAATTAAGCTTGTTTATGCATGGCCCATGATGAATCGATTTTATGATCTATTGAACCACTGGTGTTTTCAATCAAGCCCAGCATGAATTATAAATTTATTTATGAATTTTTATGTTATCTACCTACGAACTTATGAATTTCAAAGGCACATGCATGATCTACAAGTATGTATGAATTTTATCAATCATGAATTATGTTTTTGGCCGACCCACGGGCCTCAAGTCATGGCTAGTTCACGTATGTTAAAGTATGTTTACGATTATCATGATCTAAACTAGCCCATAATCTCATGTATGTATTATTATGAGAACTATATATGTTTTGGGATAGCATCAGAACAGGAAGGTTAAGGGCTCAAGTCAAGTCCCCAGATCTCATGAGCTACATTCCATATGGTATATTAAACCACTGTGTGCAGTCCCTAGCCTAGATGGCCCCTTTTCATAGTGATATCACAATTTCATAGTTCTACCGCAGCAAGAGTACGAACACCTCAACTAAGATTACAAGTCGGGGCTTAAATGTGTGCTCATATAGAATTTATGTCGGCTAAGAGAATCTCCCACTATTCCTCATGATTTATGCATGTTATGATTATGTATACTGACTCAAGTTATGTTAATTAAAGCTCTTCTATTATGACTATGACTATGTTATGCTACGAGCGTTTTGAAAACCTTAAGTCGTATGATAGGTTATGATGATTTACAATACGAGCATGTTGTCCTACTCTTATGATTGCTTATGGATTTTTATACATGTTTTAAATGTCATTTTACTTACCTTTCATATGCAGTACATTCCACGTACTAACCGCATACTTTCTATGCTGTATCATTTCATGATACAGGTCGCAACTCTCAGGCTGCGTCCACTGTGTCTGTCTGTGCCTTGGTATACTTGGTGAGTCTATGTCTTCGAGAGGATACATGATCACACTCTGTGTCATTTCTTTCTTTTTTGGATGTTGGATTAGTTGGGGAGTTGTCCCATCAATCCATCAGTGACGTTAGAGGCTTATTAGACTAAAAGTTGTATTCCGCCGTATTGTATAAGTATAACAGTACTATTCTTCCCTTATATTATGATATGATTATGTTCTCTGTGTTAAGTCTTGTTCTCATGTGATTGAATTAGATGTATGCTCATGCCATGGATTGACCTGGGGTCTCTCAGGGCTCCTCGTCCGTGTCTATGATCCGGGTGTACGTTTTGGATCGTGACAATGCCCGGATTATGAAATTGATGGGAGAAGAAGGCATGAGACTTAGCCTCCTATCACTTGAAGAGGGTTGCTTATAATTTTAATTTACCGTTAGTAGAGGGACAGTAGAGCAGTTGGTGCAGTTCCTGTAAGGTGGAAGTGTTCATGACATCCTTCTTAGACAGATTCTTTGATCTTATGATTCTTCATTATCTTCATTCCTAGGTGCTCATTTTGTCCTAGGGAGTTTGAGAGACAAAAGAGGCGGAGTTCATCAATTTGAGGCAAAATGATATAACTATCAGAGTATACCACAGGTTCACTAGGCTATCCAAATATGCACTAGAGATGGTACGTTTTATTGTATGGGTGTCAGATTACTGATTGAAATTGTAGGACAGCAATGTTGAACAGTGATCTTGATTCCTAATTGGTGATATACACCCAATTAGATAAGGGAAAAGGAGAGGAGGACAAAGGTCTAGGACAAGTAGCTTTGGATTCTCCCAGCTGAGGTCAAATGGCAAACATCGTCAGCAATCCCACCAGGGTCATCGGCCCGGCATCAGTGAAAGTGTCTAGTACAGAACATGGGGTGATTGGAGGAAGCGAGGCATGGGTTGGGGACAATGAGACCTGCAGTGGCGCCCTTTCCGGTCTTTAGAAAATGCTTCATTTATTACATAAGAGTGTAAGGAGATGGTCTTTGCTTCGGGTGTGGGAAACCCAGGCACATGCGCGAGGAGTGTCCTTTGGTTAGATAGGGCGATAGCGAGGGTCGTTCCCTAGATTACTAGTCGATGGTAGCTCTGACACGTCCTTCTCGGTAGGGTGCATCCACTAGTGCGAGTGGTCAACGGTGTCGGAGCAGTTTCTTCACTGTCATCATGTTAGGAGCAGGAGGTCTCAGATGTAGCTATTGGTATGTTGTAGTATTTCATGTGATGTGTATGCATTATTAGATCCGAGAGCTACTTTGTCTTTTATGACCCCTTACAGTGCTGTTAGTTTGAGTTAGTCCTAAAATCCTAGCATCGAGCTCTTCTCAGGCCTCTACTCTGATGGTGACTGATTGGCTGCCGATGGGTATATAAATTGCCCTGTCACAGTCCTTTAGAAAGTCACCTTAGCCGATCTAGTAGAGTTAGACATGACTGATTTTGATATTATCTCTTTGGTATGGATTGGGTTCATGCGTATTTATGGCGAATTGTAAATTTGTCTGAAAGTGAGTTCCAATTTCCAGTGGAAGTCGAGTCCTAGAATGGAAGGATAGTTGATTATGCCTGTAGGTCGCTTGTTTCCTACCTCAAGGTGGAAGATTCTTTCAGGGTGTGTTTACCATCAGGTTAAGGACGCTACATCCTGAGACCCCGGCTCTTGGTCTGTCCACGGTATGCGTGTGTATTTGGAGTTTTCCAGGATGATACCGAGTCCCTCCCGAGAGAAGGGAGATTGACTTTATGTGACCTTCTTCCCGATACACAACCTATATCTATTCCTCGATAAATAATAGCTCCAGCCAAGCTGGAAGGAGTTGAAGGAGAAGTTGAAGGATCATTTCGAGATAAAGAGATTCATCGGACCTAGCAAGTCCCAGTCAGGTGCAATTCTCTGTCGAAGAAGGATGGTTCTCTTCGGTGCATTAAACTATCAATAGTTAAAAATGCTCACCATTAAGAACAGTATGCCCTCGGGGTGGTAGCTTTGTTAGCTTTGGGGATGCTAAGTGCTTCTCATAGATAGATCCTAGGTCCGGTTACCACCGGCTCGAGTTAGGAAAGTGACATTCCAAAGACGGCTTTCGGGACTCTATATGTTCACTATGAGTATGTAGTTATGTCTTTTGGACTAATGAATGCTCCAGCATCTTTTATGGATTTGATGAACAGGGTGTTCAATCCATATTTAGACATGTTCATGATTGTCTTCATAGATGACATCTTCATATACTATATCGGAGAGAGGAGGAGCATACCACTCATTTGAGGATTGTGCTACGAGACTCTCAAGGATCACAGTTGTTTGTTAAATTTAGAAAGTGTTAGTTTGGTTAGACTCATTAGCATTCTTAGGCCATGTGGTGTCAAGTGAGGGTGTGCAGATGGACTCTCAAAAGATAGAAGCTATAAAGAATTGGCCTAGACTAGTTAGTCCATAAGTATATCGGAGTTTCTTGGGTTTAGGCGCTGCACTATAGGTTTGTTAAATGATTTTAATCCATTGTGGCACCATTGACTAAGGCGCCCAAAAAAAAATCGAGCTTTAGTGGTCGGATGCCTTTAAGAAGAGTTTTCAAGTATTAAGACTCGACTCACTTCATCCCCACTATAGACCCTAGGGTACAGAATGGACTCATTGTGTATTGTGATGACTCTAGGGTTGGTCTTGGTGTGTGTTAATACAGCATGGTAGGTCTGCATTGCATGCCTTTACCTGACCCTAAGACCTGCAAGAAAGAACTTCTCCCGCGCATGAACTAGAGTTGGCAGCGATAGTGTTCACTTTGAAGATTTGGAGGCACTATTTGCATGGGGTCCAATGTGGTCTGTGTTGAGACCACAGAGCTTACAGTGTGTGTTCACCGAAAAGGACTTGAATTTAGAACAAGATGCAGTTGAAGATGCTCAATGGCTAGCAAATAAATTTCCTTTATGTCAGAAGAATAGTAAAAGATGAGGTCCTATTTTGTTAAGTTGAAGGAGACGGTTCGAAATGAAGGTATGGATCTTCTTCCAAGAGGAGATAGTGTACTTCGATATGTCATTTACTGTTTTAGATGTCCAATGACTTGAGAGAGCGAATGTTGCATAAGAATATGGTTTACGGTATTCTATCCACCTGGTGCCGAAATGTATAAGTGACCTATAGAATCTATTGGTGAAATGGCAAGAAGAAGGACATAACATAGTTGTGGCTAGTGTCCGGGTGTTAACAAGTGAAGGTGGAGCTTCATCAAAGGCAGGAGGTGCTCACACAAGACATTAGTATCCACTATGCTTGAAATGGGAAAGAGATCTGTGAATTTATCACGAAGTTTCTCACACATGTGTGACAGTATGAAAATAAATTGGTGGTGCCAGAATCAGGTTAATAAACAGCGCATTTCTATCAGTTAAGACTACCGACTCAGTGGGTAAATTTGTACATTGGGATTTAGTTTGGTTTCATGGAGTTCCCTTGTCCATCAATTAGAGACAATTACTCGGTTCACCTCATGAGTTTTAGAGAATTCCAGCGGAATGGACAGGCGCAGTCGACTTAGCACAGCTTCTCACACCTGGTCGATGAGTGAGCAAACCATAAAGACTCTCGCGGATATGTTGAGACCATGTGTGATTGACTTCAAAGATAGTTGGATGATGTTTGCCTCTCATTGTGTTTGCCTACAATAACAACTACCCTCCGGCGTGGATGGCTCAGTTTGAGGCTCATTATGGGTGAGGTAGCTGGATCACCTATTGGTTGGTTTGAGGTAGGTAGGCTACATTGATAGGGTTAGATTCAATTCATGAGGCTATTAAGAAAGTTCATCTTATAAGGAAGGTGAAAGCATTTCGAGTCGTCAAAGTCTTATGTTTATGTGAGAAGGAGAGAGCGGAGTTTGAAGTTGATGATTGGGTGTTTTGAATCTACCATGAAGGAAGTGATGGTCGGAAGAAAACAAATGTAATACCCCAATAACCTTAAACAGGTCTTGAAAGCGAGAGAAAATGAAATTTCTTCACTAGGTACGGGGCGAGTCGTCAGTTACCCCTCGAAACACCACGAGTCGTTAGCCCCGGCTTGTGGGAAAGGTTTAGCCATGGTTGGAATTTTGTGTTTGGTGACCACGGGTTGTGGTTACAACCACGAGTTATGGAGCCGCCTATGGTTAAGTGTTGTGAAGGAGGAAGAATTTTGGTAGTGTTCCCAGACTCGTCACCACAGGTCGTGGTCACCTGCATGAGTCGTGGTGTCCTCGACCCATGATGAGAATTTCCAATGTAGGTGACGGGGCAGACCACGGTCGTAATGATCAAGCCAATAACCTTATTCTAGGCTGGCGGTGTGATTTTTGCGCGAGATTTTAAGAGGCTTTCCATAATGTCATAAACTCATAGACTCTAAACTATGTCATTTTGGGCTCTTCGGAAAGTTAAAGGGTGATCGACATATTCCTCTCCTCCTTCTCTCTACAACACTTAGACTCAGTATGAAGAACTCTCAAGCAGAAACTCTCGGGGCTAGAGCTAGGGAAATCGGCTTCTTCCCAAGTCTCAAGGGATCTTCTACATAATTGCTTCATTAGGTATGTGGGAATTCTACAAGGGAATTATTTTTCCCTTGTGTCCCCAAGACCTTTCTCTATTTCTTCTATTAGTTACAGCCTTGTGGATTCGAAATGTAGAAAGTTTTCAAACAAATTTCTTTAAGATTTCAAGTGAAATATTACTCATGATATTAGCTGCTTTATTATTCCCAATTTCTAGAAATTTTGTGAAACTGTTATCTAGCGAATGATTTAGCCTAGTTCTCAGTTCAGTAAAATTAGAATCTACCGGGTTGGACTAGTTTTCTGTGGCTTGATTCTATCGTTTGGATTCAATATTGTTAGTATGTTGAGAATCTTAATGTCGGATGCATTTTTTAGTCAGTCCTCAATCAAATTATTAGCATACTCGGTATAATTTAGAAATGTTAGCCGATCAACTTGACTAGTCTTTTTGTAGAAATTGTTAGTGGTACCTCCAGTTGTTTGTATCAGACTCAGATATGATATTTTAGCGGTTCTTTAGTGGTTATGACACTTCTAGATAAGTAGCTCGGACCGGTCTTAGGAGCTGACTTTATATTTCGGTTTTTTTCTTTAGCGGTTGCCCAGTGCTTTGAATGCAGCGGCTCACGGCCAATCTTGGAACACCAGTTACAAAATTTGGTTCGATAAGACTCTCAGGTACTTCCAAGTTAGGTATTCCTGACTTAAGTTTCTGAGGACCCTAATTTTGAGTTATCAGCTTAGTAGTCAGTCTAGGACTATCTAGTGGGAGTAGGACTTAGCACCAAGAGGACTCGGGGTTCAAGGCGCTCCTAGGACACAAAACTACATTACCACTATAGGTTATTTTATTGTCCTTATGTCCCACTGATCACCAGTTCATGCCCTTCTACCCTGTCTAAAGGTATATTGAGTCCTATCGATGGGGGTGTATACATTGGACTCTACCTCTGCACTTTCGTGGTTATATCGGTTATATAGTCTCCACTAGTCGGTACAATCTCAATTTAGCTCGGCTTAGAGCCGTTTCGGTTGCTCGGTTAGATGAATTCCATTAGTCAGTTCAAACCAGTATCTCATTTTTAGGGCATGTCTTTGACCATCGACCCAGAGTCATTTTTACCACATTCAATGTTATGTTTGATTTAGTAAGTTTGATGTTAGTTGGCTTGCATGCTCCTTTCTGATTCAGTTATTTATTCTAAATGTTGCACATGTTTTCTCCTACTTTTCAGTACATTCAAAGTGATGTGCCCTCTATGTTATCATATTATATGATGCAGCATGAATTCTCAGTCTCGACACCGTTATGAGATCTTCTCAGAGTTATATTTCTACACAAGTTGTGAGTTCTCATCTTCGAGGATGATGTTTATTTCTTCGATTATCTCACATTCATGAGACTCGAGTTAGCTGGGGGCTTGTCCAACAACTCACTCCGATGGTAGTTGGCTTTTAGACATAGACTCGAGACTTCCGGTTTTCTTGAGATGTAAAAGCTTATATTATTGATTTTCTTAAATACGTTTATTTATTTTAAGCTTTCGAGTGCTTATATTACCGGTGTTATGATAGACCATGGGTTGGCTTAGGATTACTTGACTCAAGTACCGTGTCTTGTCAGGGTTAATAGACTCGGCTCGTGGCAAACTTGGTATTAGAGCACAAGGATTAGAGTATCTAGGGTGTGTAGTTGTGTCAAGTAGAGTCCTTTTCATAGGTATGAAGCATGCCACAATTATGACGAAGATGCTACGAGACGTTATTAGGAAACCCCGTTTTGTTCATACTCTTTATCATGCGTTGAAGTTCAATTCCGAAACGTTCTCTTAACTCGTGCTCAATTCGTTTTCAGGTAAATCATGCCTCCAGGCGTAATGAAGACGGGCTGGCAATGTCAACCGGAAAGCCCCACCAGCTCCAACGGCCTCGGGATAACCCAGTGTCCTCTGCAAAATTTAGAGCCACAACTCTGGCTGCTCGCGCAGACAGTCACAAACCAGGTGAACCGGCAAGTGGTTCGAGGTTAACATAATGGGTCCGTGTGCGCGAGTTCGGGACTTCGATCGGATGAACCCTCTAGCTTTCCATGGATCTAAGGCGGTGGAGGACCACACGAGAGTTGTGGATTGAATTAGAAGATCACCGGCATTATGGGTGGTACAGCTCCTCTAAGAGTGGTGACCTGGCTGCCTTGCAGCTGAAGGGAGCCAACCTAGATGCAGGTGCGATGAGTGGAACCCGGTGGGAGTAGAATCGGTGGAGTGGGAAGAGTTCACAATAGCCTTTCTAGATAGATTCTTCCTCGGGAGCTCAGGGAGGCTAAGGTGGCAAATTATAGAACTTGAAATAGGGAAATAGGACGGTGGAAGAGTATGCACTAGAGTTCACGCGGTTGTCAAAATATGCTCCAAAGATGGTAGTAGGAGCCAGGGCTCGCATCTTTGAATTTATCAATGGAGTATCGAACTTAGTCCTTAAAATTGCACAACTGCAATGCTCATTAAGGATATTGACCTCTCCCACATCTCATCGTTCATACTCAGCAAATTGAGGTAGAAACTAAAAGACTTGGCCAGAGAATAGCGGGTGAGGGCAGGCCAATCGGTTATGGCCCCAAGAGGTCTGGCGGTAGTAGCCACCCACAGAATAGCAGTAGCAGCAGCAGCAGAGGGCTCTAACACCCACTTTAGCCAGTGCTCCTACTTTTTGGTCTGCAAGGATCGGAGAGGTGGAGCATCGCTCACGATCTCAAAGTCACGGCGCCGGCTAATTTCTACCCTAGCCTAAATTGGCAAGAATCATCCAAGGGGAATGCCTTTAAGACCGAGAAGGTTGCTTTGGGTGTGGACAGCTTGGTCATCGTCTTAGAGAATGCCCATCAACAAGATAGGGGAGATCACAATCCACCACTTCAGCGCTCATTAGGCCAACACTTGAGTGCGAGATAGCGGTCAGTGCCAAAACCGTTTTTATGTTTGTCCTCTCTCGTTAGGATTAGGAGAGCTCACTTGATGTGGTCACGGGTATGTTACATCTTTTCCATCCAGATGTGTATGACCTACTAGATCTAGGAGCCACACTATCATTTGTGACTCCCGATGTAGTTTTCCAATTTGATATCATTCCAGAAGTTCTCTGGGCGGTTTTCCTCATTCTCTGCCACCAGTTGGACGATCAGTTGAGACGTGGTGCATGTAACCACCCGATCTCAATTTTGCCAGAACAGGAATCTATTCAAATTTTGATCTATGCAAGTTAGTTTCTCAGTAGAGATTTGAAGACCTTTATTCTTGGCATGGATTGGTTACACTCGATTCGCGCTGGTGGGCGCAATTGGATGATTGGGTTTCAGTTCCCTAATGAGCCAGTTTTATAGTGGACGGGTAGTAGTTCAGCGCCTAGGGTCGGTTTATTTCCTACATTAAGGCCAAAAATCTTATTTCTAAGGGTGTATTTATCATCTAGTTGGGTCAAAGATTCCATCTGGGCAGGGCTATTGATCAGTTCAATTGTCAGTGAGTTCCCTAATGTGTTTACCGAGAATCTTCCCAGAGTCCCTCTTGAGCGGGAAACGGACTTCGGCATAGACCTTCTTTTAGAAACATTTATATTATCCATCCCTCCTTAAGAATGGCTCTAGATAAGCTTAAGGAGTTGAAGGTGCAGCTAAAATACCTCCTTAATAAAGGTTTCATCAGGCCCAGCATCTCTCCATGGGGTGCTCCATTATTATTTATTGCGAAGAAAGACGGTACCCTCGGGAGATATTATGGCTGACATCGTCCAGTTGAATAAGTCACAGTTAAGAATAGGTATCCCTACCCGAGTTGATGACTTGCTCAATCGCCCGAGGAGGCAATTATTTCTCAGGTGAATACCGAGTCGAGGTACCCATCAGCTAAGGAGTCAGTGAATGTGACATACCGAAAATAGCTTTCAAAACTCAGTATGGTCACTATGAATTCATGAATTTATGTCCTTCGGCCTAACTATTTCCCTCTAGAAGCTTTCATGCACACGATGAATAGGGTTTCAAGACATATCTAGAAATGTTCTTCATTGTGTTCATCGATGACATTCTAGTATACTCCAAAAGTGAGGAAGAACATGCTAACCATAGAGGATAGTGCTATAGATGCTCAAAGACCGCTAGTTGTTCGCTAAGTTCGGCAAATGGAGTTACGGTTTGAAGTCTGTGATTTTCCTTAGTCTCGGGTAAGGGTATTGAGGTGATCCTCAAAAGATAGCAGCGGTGAAAGACTGGCAAAGACCTACTTCCTCAACCGAAATCAAAAGTTTTTTAGGCGTGGCTGGCTATTACCATCATTTTGTGGATGGTTTTTTCTCTCTGTGCATCTCCTCTTCCTAGGATAACCAGGGAAAAGGTGAAATTTCGGTGGTTGGATGCTTGTGAGAAGAGTTTCCAGGAGTTGAAGACTCGAGCTCACTGCTACAGTTATTAACTTGCCGAAGGAACAGATGAGTTCGTAGTATATTGTGACGCTTCCGGAGAATTTGGACTTGGTTGCATTCGGATGCGGCGGGAAGGTGATGGATTCGTCTCCAAACAGCTTAAGGTTCATGAAAAGAACTATCTGACTCATGACCTTGATTGGCAACAGTGGTGTTGCTAAAAATGTGGAGGCACTACGTTTATGGGGCTCACGTGGATGTTTTCACTAATCACAAGAGCCGGTATGTGTTTAGTCGAAAGATCTAAATCTTCGGCATAGGAGGTGGTTGGAGCTGTTGAAGGGCTACGACATGAGTGTGTTGTACCACCCGATAAAGCCAATGTGATGGTTGATTCCCTAAGCAAGATGTCGATGGGGAGCGTGGCTCATGTTGAAGAGAAAAAGGAACTAGCATAGGATATTCACAAGTTGGCTCGGTTGGGAGTGCGGTTGGTTGATTCGGTTGAGGGGGTGGAGTAGTGGTGTAGAGTAGATCCCTTATTCCTCATTAGTAGTTGAAGTTAACGCAAGGCAGGATGAAGATCACATATTGCTTAAGTTAAAGTAGTTCCGGAAAGAAGTGGAGGCTTTCTCCCAAGGGAGATGGTGTACTCCGTTACCGGGGAGTAGACTATGTGCCGGACGTAGCTGACCTGAGACAGTAGATATTGGCTGAAGCACACAATTCGAGATATTCTATCCACCTAGGAGCTACTAAGATGTACCGTGATCTGGGATATTTCTGGTGGGCAGCATGAAAAGAGACGGCAAAATTTATGGCTAAGTGCCGAACAGCTAGTAAGTTAGGTGGAACATCAGAGACTGGGAGGTATCACTCAGGATATCAGCATACCCACATGAAAGTGGGAATAGTAACTTATAGATTTTTGTATAGGTCTACCTCGTACTCGTTTGCGGAAGTGACTTTAATCTAGGTGATAGTAGATTGGATGACCAAGTCAACACATTTCCTCTCAGTTAAAACTGCAGACTCAGCTAGAGATTATGCTAGGCTTTATATTCGGGAATTAGTTAGAATTGCATAGGGTTCCCTTTTCCATTATTACAGATAGAAATTTACCCAGTTCACCTCGCATTTTAAGTCATTTCGAAAAGAATCGGTACCAAGTCAATCTCAGGCATAGTTTTCACCCCTTGAGACAGATGGACAAACTAGCGAGGACTATCCAAACCATGGAAGATATTCTGAGAGCATATGTGATCGATTTCAATGGCAGTTGGGATGATCATCTATCTCTCATTGAGTTTCTTGTCTAACCGCCAGCTACCACTCCAATATCAGGATAGCCCCAGTTTGAGGCATTATAGCGGGAGATATAGGTCTCCTATAGGGTTGTTTAAAGTTTGTGAAGCTGCAGCAGTAAGGGCCAGACGATTCATGTGAAGCTATGCAGGAAAGTGCAACTTATAAGGGATAGTTTGAAAACAACACAAAGTCATCAAAAATCCTATGCTAATGTGAGGAGAAGAGAGTTAGGTTTGTAGTGGATGATTAGGTTTATGCGAAAATTTCACCCATGAAAGGGGTGATGAGGTTTAGAAAGAAAGGAAAATTCAATCTGAGGTATGTGGGACCCTACAAAATTCTGAAGTGAATTTGTAGTGTGGCATATGAGTTAAAACTACCTCCGAGTTAGCATACGTGCAGCCGAGTCTTTCATGTGTCACTATTGAAGAATGCGGCCCAGTGATCAGCCTCAGTTGTTCCACTAGATAGTTTGGCAATAAAATATAGTCTCTCTTACGAAGAGGTCCCAGTTCAGATCCTAGACTGTCAGGTTCGCAAGCTGAGGAACAAGGAAATTGCTTGATGAAAGTCTTGTGCGGGAACCGGCTAGTTAGAGGAGCCACATGGGAGACGAAGCGAAATGATGGCCAAATACCCTCATTTGTTCCCTTCCGGTTCGGTGATCACGGGGAAGTAGCATGCCCGTGATACGCTTTATAACTTAAATTAGTCTTGTTTATGTAAGTTATTTTATACATTTTCATGTGATTTTATATGAATGTGAAGATATGAGCTAACCAACATGAGTGCCTTTGTAGGTTTGATGACTTTTGAGGAGCTAATCCATGAGTGGTGAAGTAGAGGCTGGAAACGGAATTAACACGCGAACGTCGGCAAAGAGGAGGCACAAAACAGCCCACACCTGGCAGCGTCGGTAACGCACGTGCCACGGTAGAGCCGAGCTGCGCAGCAAAGCCCACCTGCACGTTGTCAATGTGCCACGGCAGGGCGGCTGCGCGACATGGAGGTGTCCAACGCGCTGCCCAAGCGGCGTGACACTTCACCAGCGCGGCGAGGTGCTACCCAGGTAAATTTTCCAGGTGTTTCAATGTGGCCTCTCCATGTTTTCCGTGTCACTGAGCCTGCAGAAGTGCGACCTGAGGCATAGGCCGTTCCGACAGGCCTAAATTAATAGATTCTCATTTTTATATTAGGACCCTTAGCTCCTAATTCCATTGGGTCACGATTTTTGTGGAAAGCGCCTGGGAGTGAAGGAGAAGTGGGAGAACTCAGCTAGGGTTTGTCAAATTCCCTTCTCATCTACCAATCTCGTGTAAGTATGTAGTTTAGGAGTAGATTAATAGTAGTGTAGAGAGTTTTATGAACATGAATGGCTAGAACCCTTCTCAGAGTTGAAGCCATGGATTATAGAATTGTGATTTTATGAAATTATTTTGGAATCAAGTTATTGATTGTTGTTATCGTCTTGCATTACGGATTGTTGGTTGTTTTTATGATTGATCACCATGAAAGCATATTTGTTAGCTTGGGTAATAGCTTGAGGGAGGCATTACCTAGGTCGGGACATGAGAATATGAGGAGCATGTTTGTATCTCGGGAAGATTTTGTGTCGGGATGAAATATACCTAACACCGTGGTTGACACGGGGGGTTATGAAAGACCAACTTGGGATGTCACATCACCACTCAACAAAGTAGTTGTGAGGCTAAGTTGAGTTAAATGATTAGGCGCACGAAAGTCCCTAACGTTTTCCACGTAAGCCACAACATAATTGATTGCCCTTTGACTAGAAAATTAAACTCCTCGCTGAGAATGATGCGGTGAGGCTAGATTGCCGTGTTAGAACAGAAAGACCATGAACATGCAATTCTAATTATGTGAAATAACAATTGATAGTTCCATACTTAATCCATTGCAAATCGTAGTCTTGCATGATTATACGGTTTTTAACTCTATGTTGCTCCTAGTGTAATTTCGAATATTTCGTTGACCCAAACTTAGACTTAATTTATCTCAAATGTCGAAAATGTCTATCACCGACACTTTAGGTATTTAAGACCACACTACAAATGGATAGTTAGAGGAATCGATTCAGTCACATTGGGTTTGACAATCCGGTTCTTAAAAAGACACTATATTACTTGCACGGCCATTACACTTGCGGACGCGCTCGATGTGAAAAAGAGTCGTCAAGCTTTTTGCGCGCCGTTGCCGGGGACTCGCCGAGATTTTGATAATTTATCTATTTTTGTGTGATATTTGAATTTCCTTAAGTGTTGAGAAACTTGGTCTTAGTCTGATCATTTGCGCGAGGGACGTTGTCACGCCGGCGGCTAGAAATAGAGAGCTTGTGGAACCGTTGCTTGAACACAGAGCGTCAAATCCATTTGCAAAGGAGAGTAACTCTAGAGCAAAAGCTGAAGAGACTTCAAGAAAAGGTACAACAACAACCACCCACGGGCAAGCACGATTGTCATCGGAAGAAATGGCAGCAAGACCTATTCATGAAGTGGCCATCCCACTAGCGACGAATGTGACCTCTAGTATCCGTAAACGGGCTTTGGAGAACTTTGAGCTTAAACGAGAACATGGTACAGCTGTAACATTCTAGTGGTCAGTTCCTTTGGAATGGCACATGAGGAACCACGGCACTTACGAGCTTTTTAGAGATTAGTGACGTTTGTCCCCCACCCGCGTGTCACAGTTATGTCGATTGACCCTCTTCCCATTTCCTTTGTTGGGAGAACGAAAAAGTGGTGAAAAATTTGAGCCAGCTTCGAACTCCATAACTTCAAGGAATGACTTGGCTAGAAAGTTCCTTATGATTCTTTCCTTCGAGGCAAGACTGCAAAGTTGCGAAGTGAATGCTAAGTTTCAAGCGAAGCACATTGAGAATTTATATGGCTTAGGAAAGATTCAAGTCATTGTTGAGAGAGCATCCCATCACCGGCAATCAAATGAGAGGTCTTTGGCCCATTCCTTTGTAGAAAGTCTAGACCCACACAATAAAATGTACTAGACTGCAGCGGGTGGGCAAGCCTTGGAGAAAGGCATTATTGATGAGTTGTACACTTTGTTGAATAGAAAATTGCACAAGAAAGGAAATCCTGAGTGGCACAGCGAGTCATCGAGGGCGGGGAAGAAGATCCAGGGTTGACAGAAGCAGATGGTTTGAAAGCTTTGGCAGCACAGTTAGCTTCGTTCCAACATCAAATGATGACTTCCAGTTCAATAAACTAAGTATGCACCAACACCGGGGAGCCGGGTGTACGATTGGTAGCTCTAGGTGGTGTGAAATTTGTGGCAATAATGGGCACAATGCGAGAATCTTGTGGAGCCAATTCGGAATTAGTCAATTTTGTTGGGAATGTGCACAGGAATTCGAATCTCGGAAACAACTCCAACAGCAATGGCAGGGCCACCCGATTCTTCTTGGGGTGGAAACCAAAGACAGAATTTTATGCAACCTGGCTTAACATCGAGTATGACAAAATAGGCGAGATTAGTGGGCATAGTAGCGATCGCATTGGCTCTTGCAAAAAATTATGGGACAGAATCAGTTAGCAGAAAATCAGGCGAGGATGGCAACAGACTTAATGAATCAGCAAGTAGCCACCGCAATCTTGAAAAACAAGTGGGTCAAATAGCATCTGCTTTCGAATATGAGGCCGCAAGAGATTACCAAAGCGTGCAGTCCTAGCCCCAGACGAGATCAATGCCATCAGTCTTAGAAGCGGAAGCAATTAGCTAATGCAATGCCTAAGGGATTGAGTAAGGAGAATTGCAGCGGAGTTGAGTAAGACCAGGACCATCCACCGATACTGGAGCAGCATCCCAGTCTTTGGGCAACAAAATCGCAACCTTCATTGCAACGGCACAAATACCACCACCACCCTTCCCTCAAAGATTCAAAAAGAGCAAGGAATGTTTCAAAAAGTTCTTTGAAAGTTTCAAGAACTTCACATAAGTGCCTCTTATTGATGTCTTGCAGGGAATGCCCACGTATACTAAATACTTGAAGGGCGTGATAATTGAACAAAGTTAGATTGGGGATGTCGGTATGTAGCAACGGGCGAGGTGCGATCCACGGGGTATTGAGCAAAATGCCAAAGAAGCTCAAAGACCCTGAGTTTTACCCTCCCATACAAATTGGTAAGCTGAAGTGCTCCGAGCTTTGTGTGATTTGAGGGCAGGGTTAATCTAATGCCCCTATCCTTGTTCTCAACACCTTGGGGTTGGGAAAACCGAGCCGAAGGTTGATGCGACTGGCTGACAAGTCGCGAGTGACACCTGATGGAATCATAGAGGACCTTCTCATCAAAGTAGGTAAATTTATTATACCTGCGTGATTTTTATTGTTTTAGATTTTCAGGTTGATGACGGTATCCCTAATCTTGGGACGGCCATTTCTTAGCCACTTAGGAGGAAGCTGTGATCGACTTGAAAGAGGACCCCCGAAAATGAGGGTCGAGGAAGAAGAAGAAACCTTCCGTGTCTACCAAAAATAAACCCATCCACACACTACAGAAACCCTGTGTCAGGATTAGTGTGTTGGCAGAGGATGAGTGTGGGGTGGAGGATTCCATGGGTGCACGGCCAAAGGCAATGTCAAGTGTTGAGCCCGACTACGATAAAGGGCTTCGATTTGAGAAAGAAGTTGGAGAAAGGGAGGAACAGAGTGGAGGTTGTTTCCTCTAAACAGCAAAAGAAAGGAGATGGTTCTCGAAAGAACTGCAGGTATGAGATGTCTTGAAAAGGGCAGTCCACGTCATTACGGCGTAAAATAAAACCTTGCTGGCAGGAGGCAACCCATGGGTACCTCGGGTACAATTTGTAATTTGATTTTGTTTTGAGTTTGTTATTTTCATTTTTTGTTTGTTGTTTTGGTGGAAAGTTAGGCACAGGTAGAGGGGAAGTCTGAGTACCAGGAGGAAGCTAGGGAAGCATGGAAGAGGAAAATTAATGATTAGGCCACTTCACTTGTGCAAGTTGAGGAAAAACATGCTTTTAGCTACGCCCAAAAGGCCTCGGGAGTATTTCTCACCCTCTTAAAACGTTAATTTGATGCTATGGGGACATAGCATGATTTAGAAGTGTGGGGTGAGGGAGATTTAAAAATTTTGTGCTTAACAAATTGTTGGTGAATGTAATGCTTGTGTGAAAAATTGGAAAAATTTGAAAAATTGGAAAAATTTGAAAAATTGGAAAAATTTGAAAAATGTTTGTGTGAGTCAAGCATGACTTCATCACCCGTTAGTTTTCTTTTGGTTCTTTTCCGGCCAGGGGGTTTTGAACCGAAGAATAAGATTTTTATTTTTATTTCTATTTGTCTTGTATATAATGTTTTAGTCGTAGTTAGGGTGTTTCCGACTGATGGATGGATGACGGCCGTGCGGGAAAATTAGTCGATAAATGTCGGGTTTTTGAAATTGTAGCTAATGGATGCTTGATGTTCTTCATTGCCAGTAACCGATATGATTGTAAGATGCAAGTATGTTTTTTAGTGTTGAAGCATGCCAGTGTATAACTTTGTTTGAGACACTTAGGCTCTTGAATTTGACTCAATATAGTGAAGCAATTTTGAATTCTTGTGATTAGCGGTAGATACCTTTGAATGTGTCTTGAATTGAGCATGTGCCCAGGTGTAAGGTTTTTGAGTATTCTATGCTATTTTGGATTGTCTAGAACTTGCCTGGTGTATATATAAAACGAAATGAAGGATGTGAATTGTAGGAGATGATTTAGGCATTTCTTTGAATTAACCTTATTGTTATCCCCATTTTACCTACCTTAAAAAATTAATCCTGATTAGCCCACGTTGAGCCTTGAGCTATTCTTTATTAAGCTGCAACATAAGCCCTAATCCTTTTCTTTCATTAACCTTGAATTTGATCCAAAGCTCCTAAGCGCTTGAAGAAGAAAAATGCGAAAGAGTAAAGTGTGAAGAATGAAAAGAAAAGAAATGAAAGAAGTAGCAAGTTGTAGAAGTTGAGAAAGGACAAAAGGAATTGCACTTGTGTGAAAATGGCTGATCATTAGTAAGGAGTAAGAAAATAATTTAATGAAAAGTTACTTATGGCACTCCTTATTAATAAGCCAAAAGTGCTAAATAAAGGAAACAAAAAGAGGAAAATGAAAACTACCAAGGATAAAAGGTGAAACAAGGGAAGGGAAATTAGCCATGAGGGCGTGATGTATTAAAAGCGCTTAGGAAAGATAGTCACTATTACTGCAGAATAGTACCTACCTGTACCTGAGTTGTTACAACCTACAAAGTCCTAACTTGATCTTACAATCATACATCCTCAATTTAGTGGGTAAACACTAAGGAGCCAAGCTTATGGGTCTGTGACATGATGCATGTGAATTCTTTATTGAGAGTGAGCGTAATTCTATTTATGTACCCACACATGTTGTGATCAGCAAAAATTATTTTTGCGTGTGAGTGCGTAACTCTCTTTAGTGAGGGCACATGTTGAATGAAGGATATAATTCATGTGGGATTTCTTAATCAGTTGATTTGCAGGAGTTTGCTAAAATTTTGAGAGTCGATTCTTGAGGTTAAGAAATCTTAACATAGTTGTATTTCATAGCATGTTCCATTTTTTAACTTGTATCCTAAATAATCATTATAGTCGTAGCTCGAATTATCTTGCTAAAATTAGTTATGTGGGAGGCTCCATATGCATGATATGTAAAAAGGTTGTTCAAGGACGAACAAGGCTTTAGGAGTGTGAAGTTACTGATCACGGGCAAAAGTAGCATGCCAGTGATACGCTTTATAACTTAAATTAGTCTTGTTTATCTAAATTCTTTATGCATTTTCATGTGATTTTTATATGAATGTGAAGATATGTTCTAACCAGCGTAGTTAGCCTTTGTTTTGTAGGTTTGATGACTTTTGAGGAGCTAATCCATGAGTGGTGGAAGTAGAGGCTTGGAAACGGAATTAACACGCGAGCGTACGGCAGAGGGAGCAAGAACAGCCCACCTGCGCGTCGGTAATGTGCCACGGCAGGCCGGCTGCGGACAGCAGCCACCTGCGCATTGGAAACGTGCCACGGCAGGCTGTTGCGCGACATGGAGGTGTCCAGCGGCTGTGGCCGGCGTGACACGCGCCAACGCGGCGGGGTCTTCTTAGAGGCCCAGTTCGGGTGATTTCGATCGGCTTTGGCGTTGCCTCCGTGTCACGGAGGCGGTGCTCCGCGATACACTCCGTGACATGCAGAGTCGTTCCCACGGCCAGGGCCAAATTATGCAGGTTCTCCATTTACTATAAATAGGACCCTTAGCTCCTAATTCCATTGGGTCACGATTTTATTAAGGCGCCTGGGAGTGAAGGAGAAGTGGGAGAACTCAGCTAGGGTTTGTCAAATTCCCTTCTCATCTACCAATCTCGTGTAAGTATGTAGTTTAGGAGTAGATTAATAGTAGTGTAGAGAGTTTTACGAACATGATGGCTAGAACCCTTCCTCTGGGGTTGAAGCCATGGATTATGATTTTAATTTTATATATTTATTGTTTGTTTGTTTTAATTAAGTTATTGATTGTTGTTTTCGTCTTGCATTCTGGATTGTTGGTTGTTTTTATTATTGATCACCATGAAAGCATATTTGTTAGCTTGGGTAATAGCTTGAAAAGGCATTACCTAGAATTGGTACATGAGAATGTGAGGAGCATGTTGTATCTCGGGAGATTTTTGTGTCGGGATAGAAATATACCTAGCACCGTGCTTAGTTGACACACGGGGTTATGAAAGACCAACTTGGGATGTCACATCACCACTGAAGTAGTTGTGAGGCTAAGTTGAGTTAAATGGTTAGAGAGCACGAAAGTCCTAATCGTTTTCCCCGTAAACCACAACATAATGATTGCCGCGACTAGAAAATTGAACTCCTCGCTCACAATGATGCAGTGAGGCTAGATTGCCATGTTTAGAGGCTCGAAAGACCATGAACATGCAATTCTAATTAATGAAATAACAATTGATATTTCATGCTTATTCCATTGCAAATCGTAGTCTTGCATTATTATACGGTTTTTAACTCTATGTTGCTCCTAGAGTAATTTCAGAATATTCGTTGACCAAACTTAGACTTAATTTATCTCCAATCGAAAATGTCTATCACCGACACTTTAGGTATTTAAGAACACACATAAATGGATAGTTAGAGGAATGGGTCGGTCAGCTATGGGTTGAACGATTGGATGTGAAGACCACTATATTGCCGCGACCATTACACTTGCGGACTGCTCGATTGAAAAATTCGTCATTCAGCTTCAGCATCAAATATTCCTCCCGGACCTCTCTATTCAGTTTAATGTTAAGTTCATGTGCCTAGTTTCTTTCGAGTCAATGTATGTATGTATGGAGTGTGAATTGGTCCAGGTCATGTAGTTCGGTTCGGAGCGAGTCATTAGTTAGTTTCAGCTTAGATGATCGGTATTTGAGTATAGTGACTGTAATTCTCTACTTTTCAATGTGTTTTTCCACATTCAGGGATGAATATTTAAAGAGGTAGATATTGTAATACCCTAAAAACCCTAGATCAGACTAGGAGTTAAGCAGCGGAAAACAAAATTTACGCACTAGGTCAAAAGATGAGTCATCCTAGTGACCCATCAAGAACACCTGACAGTTAAGTGACTCATGGGGAAAGGTTTGGCCATGGTTGGAATTTTTGGGTTTTGAGGTGATCACGGGTCGTGGTCACCACCATGGTAATCGGGTGGCCCGTGGCCAAGGTTGTTGAAGGAGAAAGAATTTTGGCGGTGTTCCCAACGGTCACCATGAGTCGTGGTTTCCCTCGTAGTAAACTCATGATGAGAATTTCCAGTGTAGGCGATGAGGAAGACCACGAGTCATTGGTCAGTAACCACGAATTTGTCGTCCTCATTAGGACTGGTAGTGTATTTAATACGCTGTGATTTTTAGGGGCTTTTTCATAATTTTCTAAACTCGTAGACTCTAAACTACGTGGTTTGGAAACGTTCGAGGAGAGAGAAGTTAAAGGGTGATCGGCGTATTCCTCTCACTCCTTGTCTCAACACTTAGACTCAGCCACGAAGAACTCTCACCCAGAAACTCTAAGGGCTAGAACTAGCGCAATCATCTTCTTCCTAGATTCTCAAGGATCTTCTCTGAATTTCTTCACGGTATGTGGGAATTCAACAAGGGAATTGTTCTTCCCTTGTGTCCCCAAGACCTTTCTCTATTTCTTCTATCAGTTACAGCCTTGTGGATTCAAAATGTAGAAAGTTTTCAGAAAATTTTCTAAGATTTCAAGTGGATTATTACTCATGATATTAGCGCTTCACTATTCCCCAATTTCAAGAAATTTTGTGAAACTAGCATCTAGTGGAATGATTGTAGCTAGTTCTCGATTCGAGTAAAATTAGAATCTTGTGGGTCGGACTAGTTTTCCCTGTAGCTTGATTCTATCAATTTTGGGATTCCCATATTGTTAGTATATGTTGAAGTCTCAGTTAGATGCATGTTAGTCAGTCTTAGTCAGATTATTAGCATAATGGTGGTAAGAAATGTCGGCCGATCATTTGACTATAGTCTTTTCTTAAGGTATCGAGTGGTGCCTCCCGATTATCAATATCGAGACTCGAGATATCAACTTTTAGTGGCTCTTTAGAAGATTATGACACTTACATAGATAAGCAACTCTAACCAGTATTAGAACCCCCAACTTCATATTTGAGTTTTTCTTTGAAGCGGTTACGGCGCTTCCAGATAAGCAGCTCATGCCAATCTTGGAACACCGATTACAGAATCTATTCTAATAAGACCCTCAGGTACTTCCGAGATGAGTATTACTGACTTAGTCTTAGGCTATTTGAGCTATCAACTTAGTAGTCAGTCTAGGACTATCCGGTGGGAGTAGGTCTTAGCACCAATCGGACCGGGAGTTCCGGCGCATCTAGGTTTCAGGCTACGTTGCCACAATGGGTTATTTTATTGGCCTTATGGCCCTAGACTGTGATCACCGGTTCATGCCTTTATACCTAGCAAGGTATATTAGGTCCTACTAATGGGGTGTATTCTGCGGACTATGTCAGTTATAGGCTCTCCCACTAGTCGGTACGGTCTCGGAAGTTTAGCTCAACTCGAAACGATTTCGGTTGCTCGGTTCGGATGGAGTTCGGTACAATTTAGTTTAGACTAGTATCTTTTCGATTTAGGGCATGTCTTTGACCATCAGATAGGGTCATTTTGACCATTTTAGTTATATTTCAGTTTGGTCAGTTTCAGTATTTAGTTGGTCATTACATGTCATTACAGTTCGGTTATTTATTCTACTGTGTTATGTTTTCTCCTACTAACTCGGACATTCCAATGTACGTACATACCTTCTATGATGTATCATATTATAATCTATGATCGCAGGATCGATCTCAGCACCGTTACTTCAGATCTTCTCGAGTTATCAGCTACCGGTGGTGAGTCCTCATCTTTAGAGGATGATGTTTATTTTCTTGATTATTTTCATTCAACAGAACCTTAGAGTTAGCTGAGTGCTTGTCCCAGCAACTCATCGGTGTAGTTGGCTTTCGGACATAAATTCATACTTCGGTTTCTTGGATGTAAAAGCTTATATTATTTAGTTTTCCTTAAATGATTTATTTATTTAAGCTTCCTCTAAGATTACTTAGATAGCCGGTGTTATAATAGACCATGGTTGGCTTGAGGTTACATTTGACTCCAGAAATGCAGTGTCTCTTCCAAGGTATAGAATCGGGTCATGACAAAAGCTTGGTTTTTGCAATATGTCGGTCCCTACAGGATTGTGAGATGTGTTGGCAAAGGTGAGCTAGGTTGGAGCTACTAGCAGGGTTGGCTTCGGTACATCAATTTTCCACGTATCATTGTTAAGAAGAGAGTTAGTGATCCAACTTAGGTTGTCGATTGAGAAGCGTATGTGAAGATAAGCATAGCTATGAGGAGATACCGATTGGATCAGTGATCATCGGGGTTGGGAGGGCGGAGCAAAGAAGTAGCTTCGGTGAAAGTCTTGTGGAGGAATCCAGCTTGTTGAAGGATCTACGTAGGAAACCGAAGCGAATATGATAGATAGATACTCGCATTTATTCCCTTTCAAACCGGTTCCGGCATGAAGTATCGGTTTCCTCCTTAGTACTTTACTTAGTTTCATGTTTAACTCATGTCTATTAGTCCCTTTTATGTTAGTACATGTTGTGTAATTTATGAGTTCAGTTCAGTCATATATCGAGTCCGAGGAGTCGGTCACTCGGTAGTTTCAGCTTGAGATGTTTAGTATTTGAGAATTAAGTTTCCTTCCCTAGTTTTCGGTATGTTCGGTTACATTCAAGGACAAATTTTCCCAGAGGGAGATATTTGTAATACCGGAAGGTTCAAAGACTAGATGAGAGGAATGGAAATGAGTTTAGCAGAAAATCTACCTTCTTGCCTCAGTACGACTAAACATACAAGTGCAAGCTAGTAGTACGATTCGTAGAGTGCAGTGAGTACGAGCCATAGGAATACCTTTGGGTCATATTCAAATTTTTTATTTAAATTATGAGTCCCCACTACGGTAATAGTATGTGGGTACGATTAGTGATCGGGAGTCGTAGCAAGTCTTCGGAGCTATCCAGAGATTGATGGTATGAGTGATGGTACGACTCGTGGAACTGTGTTACGGATCGAGAGTAAGATTCATGGAAATATTTAAAAGGTTGGAGGTTTAGTCTAGTTAGTGCGGGAGGATACCGCGAGTCGTAAGAGGTTGTACGACTCATGGTACGATTCGTGACAGCTGACGAATCCAGTTTTCCTGTGAATTAATTAAGGGTATTTTCATGAATCCTAAGCTCCTAAGCCTAAAATACATCATTTTAATCCCTGAAAGTATTGTATTAGGGGATTTTAACCTATTCGATTCATTCGCTCCCATGCATGCAAGTTAGAGGTTTCATTGAAGATCAAACAGCAATCCACTCCATTCTCCTCCAAATCTCTTGGGATTTCCAAGTCAAGATAAGAATCAATTTACCCAGATATGTAGCGCTATGAATGAGGGTTTCCTTTCACTCTCATGCCCAATTTCTCCTCAGATTCAAGCGTTCAAGTGTTGATTCAAGTGTGATCCTATTGGGGTTTTATCCCAATTTTCATGAAATTTTATGATTTATTTTATGAATTAAATTCCCATCAGGTTTTAAATCATATTTTAAGATCTATGGGCATATTGTAAACTTATTTTCAATTGCTAATTTTACTCATTTTAGATTTTTACAAAATTAAGCCTAATTATGCAAGCTTCATGAAAAGTCAAGTTTCGCAGTTTATTTATGATGTTGATTCTCATAAGCCCTAATTTATGATTTATGGTTTATGATATAATTTTCTACAAGTACTCTTCATGAATTTATGAATATAGTATGATAGTATTCTCAAGCATGTATGCTCTTCATGATTTATGAGTTTATAATTATAGGTGACTCACGGGCCTTATTTCATGTCTAATCAACCTTATTTCAAGTATAATGTAACACCCCCGAAAAAGGCCTACGGAGTGGAGCCAGGAGTTGAAGTTGAAAAACTACAGAAAACCTGGAACTTGCACCAGTATGACTCGACTACGACTCGTGGTAAGGACCTACGACTCGTTACTCAGAGTGGGATGCGGAGATCAGGAGGCTGAGGTTGTGTCACGGGCCGTCCCTCACTGGGCATGGTGGCGAGAGAACACAACTCGTGGTTAGGAGTCATGATGAATATCTCCAGTGGGTACTTAGGTAGGTCTTCACGAGGTCATGGTGACGTAGGATGCAGCAACGAGTGATGGTGAGGAGTTGTGGTTAAGTCATATGTTGGTTTGTGTGGATGGTACCACGGTTGATAGTACGACCCATAGGATGGAAGGACAAGTCGTGGTATACCAGTTGTGGAAAAATTCAGAAAGTTGTACGAAAAGGGTGAAGTGACGACGTGACACGGTCGTGACTTGATGATGACTATTGGCACAACTTCGTGGTCGGGGCTGGCCTTTCCTTGGAATCTTAGTAAAATTTGAATTTTCTACGCTTTTGGGCCCTAAACCACATCGTTTTGAGGTCAAAGCAGGGTGCTAAGGAATGAAAACTCTGTTAAAGTTCATTTTAGCAATTATAAGTGTTATAGAAGAGGAGTAGGAAGGGTTTCAAGACATTTACTTCAAGTTCTTCAAACTCTCACTTAGGGTTCTTCAAGGGAGTAGAAAATCACCAAACCAGGTATGTGGGGTTTTTAATGGGCAGATTAGACCCTACCCATGCCCATTTCTTCCTATTTCCTATACTTAATTTGCTAAATTCTTGTGGGTCTTAAACCGTTGCATGATTCCTCAAAAAGCTTACATGAACTTGTATATTATGTTTAATTTGCGGGTTTGAAGTGTTTGGACTGATTTACCTATGTATATCTTATAATTCATGATTTAAATCTCTAAAAATATGGATGCCCAATTATGAAATTTTTAGTGAATTATTGGTCAAGATGATTCCAAAAAGTATGAGCAGGTTCTCCTAAATTTTTAAGCATGTCTTCAAGTTTCGATTTTCATACTATTATGATCGTTTCTCTTATGAATTTAAGCATGTCAAGTATGTTTGGAATTATGGGAAATGCCCGCTATGTCGCTTATGAATTATAACTACGATTTTGACCGACTCACGGGCCCGATTCCATAAGCTGACCACAAGCTCTCGCATGTTATTATTTCCATGTTTTAACTAGCCATGCATGTCATTTATGAATGTTATGAGCATGTTGCATGTTTTGGGAGTAGCTTTAACACCAGTATGTTCACCCCGAACCTCAGAACTATGTGCCACCGTAAGGTGTGGTGGGATTCCTCAGTAACTGTCCCCTATGCCCTACGGGCTTTCATGATGATATCCACGTCTTTCATGGTTCATACATGGCAAGGTATGAACGGCCTTGGAAACTAGAGGTACAAGTCGGACTTCATGTGTGCTCAATGCTGAAGTATGTCGGTTATAGCATTTTCCCATTGTTCCTCATGTTTTTTGAAATATGCATGATTATGTTCTTTTGGCTCAACTTATGATTTATGAAATGTTTTCCCCGCATGTTATGACTTTGATGAGTATTTTTTGAATATTGAGCCTTACGATATACTTCACGATTTCAGTTTTGATCATGATGTCCCACTCTATAACTTTCTTGTTTTAAGCATTATTTTTTCATACCTTACATACTCAATACTTTTCAATGCCGGCCCACATATTTTCGGGATCCGGTTTGCAAGTTCGGCATCGTCCCTAGCTTGAGCCAAATTTGCTTTCAGTCTTTAGTGAGTGAGTCCTCATGATTCGAGGGCTTCCAACTCGTGAACTTAGCCGATACAAAGCTTTATGATAGCACCCAATTTTTCTGATTTGGCAGTTTGATCTATGATTTATCATTCATGGACGTTGATAAGATCCATCCATTTAGCGGCATCTTAGCGAGGCATAGGCCTATCTTATGTTTTGGAGCTGTTTGTGTCACGCCCCCCGCTTTGGGGTATGACTGGCACACAGTGCCCTACTGGGACCTGAACTGCTAGACTGCTAAGCCTAAGCACTTCTAGTACCTGGCTAGTTCTAACTCTGAGACAGAAAACAGCCGGGCTATATACTTGTTGTAAATATAGCCTCCGTGAGTAGGCCTATAGCCACTGACCACTATAACAACAGCTACGAATCTCTCTTTAATATAAGGGAACCTATGCGGGCCGACGGGCCACCATGCTGACTAGTTATTTCTGAATCAATATAACAGATGTAAAAAAGCTACGTGACCGACAAGGTCACCACTACCAGCGAATAAAGACTCACATGGCCAATATAAACAACTAAATATCGCACGGCCCACCACGATCGGCGCAACTAACCACAGGAAATATACAGTCTGCAATCCTCCAAGAATACTGATAAGATGGTGGGGACAGGGCCCCGACCTACCCATACTGTACAACAAAAGAAAGGAAATAGACCTCTAGCTGTCTAGCTCGGATGACGGAGGCTGATACTCTATGGCTGGCTGGAATCACGGGATCGGCTCCTCGTCTATGAGTACCTGCAGGCAAATCTTAATTGCCCAAAATGGGCGTCAGTACCACGGGTACCGAATATGTAAAGCAAATTGAACATAATGAGATAAAAGCAATGATCTTGTGGTAGTTGAATAGTAGAAATAGCTAGGACTGTCGGGGATGGCGAAATCTGGAAGGAGCTTACCTATACTGAAAAGAAGATGGAAGTCATATCTGTCGCTGCGGTGTCATGCTATATATCAATTTAACAAGTAATATATATATAATTATAATTTTCAAATTAATTACTTACTTACCAGCCCCCATAAGCGGTAAAATTGCCAACCAACACACAATCTATATACCCATACCGGGTCAAAACCATCCAAAAATAAATCACTCCACTCACCTACTAACTACGAGCACCTCTATTAGCCCCCTTGGGTAGCTGCAGCTTGGGCTCTGGGCCACGATTATAGCATGTCCCGAGTCAGGGACTCCTGTGCTTTATGGCCTTAATGCAGTATACGTAAACTATAAACTGCCCCCTGGGCTCGGCGCTCGACAGGGTAAGCTACAATGCTATGCTGATCAGCCTGATATAGAATGCTGCACAGCCCATCTTCGTCCTACTACGGACGGCATGCCCCTCCTTAGAGTGACCGTATTCTCACCCTACGGCGGGCAAGTCAACACGGCTATTAACCACAGGGCAGCAAGGAAACTCTAGGGGTTGCCTCATAGCACAAACAGGTCTCAACAAACAATAATCACATATAGCAAGCATGTTCGATCTGAAAATACTATCTATATTCGATTTGTTATTCCGAACTCTTTTCTGCATTAAGCGGATTCTCATGCGGGCTATCTTTGTATACGAGATATTATCGTATGCGATATTGCTTTACTAACTTTTATTCTGAATATATCATAATATTATAAAACATGCTTGCTAGATTCATACTGGACTCAATTATCGACTTACGATTAACACCTATAGTTTCACACTATTAGCTATACTTAATTACTAACTATTGGAACTAGCTTTACATACCTTCGCTTTGGATTTCCCAACTAGCGTGCTTCGGTCGATTCTTACGCTATTTCTCCCAAGCTTCGCATTCCTTATATTGTCAATTAAAACTAAATACGCTAATGTTACGAAAGAAAATCTCACTTTCAATATATATATAGTCCAAACTTTTGGCTTATCAGCGATTCGAAAACTCGCTATTTCTCGAAAGTCCAGAAGGGAGAAATAATCACTTTAGAGCTAGGAGTATATTGGCACTAATTTGGAGCAATTCCACTTACCTTGGCTGGGTAGGGCGGCGATTCATCGGCCGAATTCACGAAACTAAACCCGCGGGGAATGCTCAGCGACTTAATACTTCACTATCCAAGATTAATTCGAGTTTGGACCGCGTTTAATAGCGTAAACGGACGAAATCTTATTGAATCCTCTCGTGCCCTCTGTTATCTATTTGTTTAAAATTAATGGAAGTGAATGATTAAAACAGAAGTGGGAGGCCTTTTATACTTGGGACCTTTAAGTCGCATTCGTCGAATGCGATTTATAAATCGCATTTGTCGAATGCGATTATAAGTGGCATTTTCCTTACGGCACGCCGACTTGGCGCTTGTCCGGTCTCTCCCGGGCCTTTTTCTAGCATGTATGGCATTATAAACCCTCTTAACCAACATGCGAATAGGCCATCTACGTAGCCATTACGGGGGTGTAACATCCTCCCCCTTAGAACATTCGTCCTCGAATGTAAACTTCTAATTATAGGAATTCTCGACTTACTCAATTTATTCTTAGAAAAATTTTGGCGGAAGTTTCCCCTCAATATGGACTATATAAAAACCTGAAATGCAGGAAAAAGTCGATGCAGTGCTCCACCCCATCACCATAGCATTCAACACGCAAAAGACTAGAGTCGACTATTTCAATTATACATATACTATAAGGCATTGCATAAATAACGATACTAACATACCTCTTGGTGACTAGGCTTGAAAAAGTGAGGATATCGATTTTCATATCTTCCTCTGCCTCCCAAGTCATCTCCTCTCGGTTCCTGTTACGCCACAGTACCTTGACAGACGCAATATCTTTCGTTCTCAATTTATGAATCTATGCATCTAAGATGGCTACTGGAACCTCTTCATAAAACTTGACTCTTTCATAACACAGACATCTGGTGGGACAACTGCAGCCAGGGAGTCTCCTATGCACTTCCTTAGCATAGATCATTGGAAAACTGGATGAGCAGTTCTAATTCTGGAGAGCAAGTTCAACTCGTATGCCGCTTGGCCTATTCTTCGATGCATCTGATAAGGCCCAGCAGAATCTCGGACTGAGCTTACCTCTCTTACAATATCTCATCACCCCTTTCATTGGAGATACTTTTAAATACTGATCATTCACACATTAAATTCCAGGCCTCTGCGCCGCACATCAGCATACGATTTCTGGCGGCTCTGTGCAGTCAGCAGGCATTCTCTGATAAGCTTTACCTTCTCCTCTGACTGATGAAAATATCGCCCAATGGTAGCTCACTCTCCCACTTCAAACCGGTGGCGCGATCTCATTTCGCCCATACAATGCCTCAAGGCGCCATCCCGGATATTTGAGTGATAACTATTATTATAAGCAAACTCAATTAGATGTAAATGCTGCGTCAACTACCTCAAAGTCCTGCTTTTGCTCGTAACACATCCTCGAGCATTTGAATAGTGCGTTACCGCACGCCCCATCTGTCTAAGGATGAAAAAGTTGTGCTCGAGGTTAATCTATATTCAGCCTCTACGAAATGAGCGCAAAACTTAGGCGCAAATTACGCCCCTCTGCCGGAGATAATAGACACTGGAACACAATGCAGTCTGACTACTTCCTTAATATACGGCTCGGCATCATCTTGAGCGAAGAAAGTATCCCTTGCGGTAAGAAAATAGGGTGATTTTTATCGGTCTTGTCAACAATATCCAAATCAAGTCATATCTCACTTTGGTGCGGGAAATCTTGCTAAAATCCATAGTTACTGCTTCCTTCTTCCAAGAGGCACAGCTATGTCTTGAGTCAATCCACCTGGTTGGTGTTGGCTTTAACTTCTTTGGTAGTTAGGACATTGAGTACGAATTACATTTATTCCCTTCTTCATTCTGACTCTGGAAGTAGATTTCTTTCATATCATGATACATTTTGGTAAACTTGGATGGAGAGGGAATTACGAGCATAGTGTACCTTTCCATAATCTACTGGCGAAAGTCTTGCAACGTCTGGAACGCAAAGGCGATCTTTGTATCTCAACACTCCATCCTCGGATTACACAGCTACGCTCGCATGCTTGGTCTTGGAACTTTGTTTCCTACGTCGGTTTAGTAACGAGGTCTTTGCCAAAGTGGAAAATCCTTCCCACGAACCTTCTATAGTACCCGGCTAACCCCAAGAAGCTGTGTGCCTTGGTGGGAGAGTAGATGCAGGCCATGTTTTGGCTTAGCTATTTTCTGCGTGTCCTTTTGTATACCGGCCATCGATACAATATGCCCCAAGAAGCTGCGAGTTCGGCCCGAATTCATTTGGAGAACTAGGCATATAGCGACGGTCCACGAGAATCTGGAGCATTGTCCGTAAATAAGCCTGGTGGTCTGCCTCGAGCGAGAATACACCAGAATATCATCGATAAACACTATCACGAACGAGGTCCGGAGTAGCGGTGAAAGGTACTATTCATCGGGTCCATAAATACTTTTGTGGGGGAATTCTTCGGCCCAAAGGACAAGACTAGAAACTCAAAATGGAAGTATCTGATCCAGAAGGCTGTCTTGGGAATGTCTCTCTGGACTCGAACGATGATATCGGACCATAAGTCAATCTTGGAGAAATATACGGCCCCTATGGCCCGATCAAACAAATCATCTAATCCAGGAAGAGGATACTTATTCTTGGCTGTAACCTTATTGTTGCATTAATCTATACATATGTGGAAACGGTATCTTACTTTCTCACAAATAAAACTGGCGCACCCCTTGGTGAAGTACTCAGCCACAATCAAAGCCCTTATCCAACAGATCCTTTAGTTGCTCTTTTAACTCCATGAGTTCAGCGAGCCATATGATACGAGGAATTGATATGGGTTGGGTGCACAGCGTAGCAAGTCGATTCTGAAATCTATTTCTCTTCTACGGGAATACTAGGTAGCTCATACGGAAATACATCGAAATTCTTTAACCACTGGAACAGACTAGAGAATTCTGGTGTTGCTAACCTGCAGAGTATGCTTAGTCGGTCTCTATTTCTAGTTACGGCACGGGCGATAGATTCTTGGTCTTTAGGGATGCTTCCACTGCTAATACGAGGCGCCAGGCGAGTCGTTGGAGCCGTCCTAAGCTACGCCCGTATCGTCATCCACCTGATTCAGGATACTAACTCCTGTGAGCTTCTGAAGTCTAGATGCGGCAACAAGCATGTAAGTCCATTAACTCCAATAAGCGGGAATTGAGAAAGTTTTTGTGACTTCATACGTGAATCACACTTACGCCCATTTTTAGCGAGGGGAGTCCTGGAGTACGATCTGTATATATTTCCTAGCAGCTAACCGAATACATTGTATTTGCTTAACCCCTATGGCCAGCTATAGGCATATTTGATATACGTATATATATATATCAACAACTACATTACAATACGTCTTGAATTTTTGTATTAATAATGTCGGCATACTTTCTTGAATTTCATCACTGCCACGTGATGATATCTTGCTTCCTGCTGTCTAATGATATCTCCCTGTCCTCTCGTACCATTTCCTTGGGTTTCCGTCCCGTTACGGAAGCAACAAACACATGCACTTTAGCTATAATCTTCTATTTAGAATTTCGCCACTCTTACAACGTGGGGTCAACATCCGCACCTTGTGGCCTTGCTGGCACCACATTAAGGGCCGTGGCCCATCTTTTGAACCTTCCCTCTAGGCCACACTAGATTAAAGTCTTCGGGTCGGCACCCTCTTACCTTCTCCGTAGGCGGACGTACCACAACATTCTAAATACAATCTTACAATCTCTTAAACGTCGATCCGAGGCTTAGTCCTTCATACACGATATTCTCTCAATGCGGAGGTGATTCTAATTTCCCCTCAAAATCTGGTATTCCTGCTTCTTCCCCTTATCTTGGTGACCTGCGGGGTTCAACGTACCTTACATTGTCAATAAGGTTCTTGGTCAAGTCTCGGCCTATACTTCTTTTGGCTTGCATTGGACCCTCTGATTCATATGACCTCCCTACCTTTTGATATCTCAAGAAATCATAACTATTATCTTACGGGTATATCCTGCCGTTATTAGCATGTTATGGAGGACTCAGCCTTTTCTGACTCAAACTTAACTATTACTAGGAGTTCATCAGCGAGTCCTTTACCCACTTTGGGTAGCTATGTCTTACTCGCTCTTGCAAGCTTATTACAGTAGTTTGCATAACTTACGTAATCATAGGGGCTCCTTACTCCTTCTTACACTTTGTGGAATCAACAATCATCTTCACTTACCTGCTTACTTTGGGCAACATCGCCTCAATCCTTATGCCTTTTGCTATCTTTGGAATCAAAACTAAGAGGCAAGACTTACTGCGGCGAAACAAAACATGAAACTATACCACATCACAAAAGGATGGAGATGGGAATCCTACATTTCCCTCTGCTTTCTCACACCTATCTGATAATCTAATATTTTCTATCATCTTAATCGGATCTTATATATTTAACAAATAAAATCAACTAATTTATACGCTATTCTCCTGACTACGACAAAGTTATCGATATATACTGGGATGGTACCGACTAAAGGTATCATTGGGAGGTCATGATACCTCACACTCACGCTCTTTTGTAGTTACCTTATAATTGGAAATTTGAAGTGCCCTCTGCTCTATTGCTATATCTTATCTTTTTCTTGGGATAGGATATGTTGGTTTGACTTGTATCCGTATTCAAAGAGTATGGTAAGTTTAGGGACTCAACCCTATCTTTATGCCGCTCTACATGTTTGAATAGGGAGAGAAAGCGTAACCAACCTATCATGCCTTGCAGCCTCCTGCCTATAGTATGTGCTTCACAACACATCCATAGATTAGATTCTACTTAGCACGGCTTACGAGACTCCACAGGACATGACTTTGCTCGGATACCAAGTTTGTCACGCCCCGCCTTGGGAGGTATGACTGGCACCTAGTGCCCTGCGGGACATATGAACTGCTAGACTGCTGAGCCTAAGCACTTCTGGTGCCTCGGTTCTAAATCTTAATTGAAGAAAATGATGGGCTATATAGCAGAGCGTAAATATAGCCTCCGGCCATTTGGCCTATAGCCACCTATACTATAACAGCTACCAAAATCTCTTTAATATAAGGGAACCTATAGGCCAAACAAAAAAGTTACCCATATGCATTATTGCTTTGCAGAATCAATACCAACGAATACCTGTAAGCTGCTAAAGTGACGACAAGGTCACCACTGCTTGAATAAGGCCTCACACGGCCAATATAAACAACTAAATATCGCACGGCCCCACGGCCCGGTGCAACTAAGCCACAAGGAAATATATGCAATCTGCAAGCCTCTAAGAATGCTGATAAGATGGGTGGAGACGGGGCTGACCTACACAACTATACAACAAAAAGAAAGAAATAGACCTCTAGGCGCCACAGCTGGATGACGGAGCGGTGACTCTTTAGCTGGATGGAATCACGAGGATCGGCTCCTCGTCTATGAGTACCTGCAGGCAAGTAGTGCGGTGCCCTAAACGGGCGTCGGTACCACGGGTACCGAATATGTAAAGCAAACTGAACATATGAATAAAAGCAATAATATTGGTAGTTCACAGGAATTAAGTGAAAATACTTCAAAGGACTGTCAGGGATGGCAAAATCTGGAAGGAGCTTGCATACTGAAAAGAAGATGGAAGTCATATCTGTCGCTGCACGTCATACTATCTATCAATTTAATAAGTAATATATATACACTTATATAGCATACAAGAACCTATACCAGCCCCCATATAGTCTTCGTTCTTTTTGACTCTGCGCCATTGATTCCACTATTATGAGTGAGGAATAATGGAGCAATTCCTTTATATTTATAGAGATAGGGGACATAATTCATATGGGCATTCTTCTTAGCAAGAATTATTGCGGTAGGATAATGGCTAGGAGGATTTGAAAAGCAATTATGGCATTACGATTTCAAGAGTTTGTAAGGCTTAGCTCAGGACCCCACTACTCGTCGTATTTGGTTTGAGTATTACTACCAAAATGGGAATGAGCTAAGGGTTATGAACTTATAATCGATGATGAGTCGATTCCATGATTATAAGTTCATTCCACCAGAACCGGAATAGGGTTATATACATTCTCATTATGAGAAGGGGTCATTGGGCCTATCTAAATAGATACTATGTTTACATATGGTCCCTACATCATTCCATTTAGGATTAGGAATCCGCGTGTCGGACACCCAGCACACATATCTCTATTAGGACCCTATTCACCTCTTTGTCACTTTCATTTATCAAATAGGCTTTTCCTTCGTATACAACACCTCGACCTAGCGAAGCACAACACAAAAAAGGAAGTCTTCTTTGGTGTATTCAACCAAGAAAAACCCTCACACAGTTCGAATGCATTGCCCAACCAACACACAATCTATATACTCCTACCGGGTCAAAACCATCCAAAAATAAATCACTCCACTCACCTACTAACTACGAGCACCTCTACCCGGCCCCTGGGTATGCAGGTTGGGCTCTATGGGCCCCTGACTATAACTGTATCTGAATCAGAAGGACTCTGTGCTTTATGGCTTGTAATTTGTATGCATGAAACTATAAGCTGCCCCCTGGGCGCAAGCGCTCGACAGGGTAGCTATAATGCTATGCTGATCCCGGCCTGATATGGGGAATGCTGCATCCCATCTTCATCCTACTTTGGACGGCATGCCACTCCTTAGAATGATGTATTCTCGCCCTACGGCGGGCAGTCGACACGGCTATTAACCACAGGGTGGCAAGGAAACTCTAGGGGAGTGCCCTCATAGGCATAAACAGGTCTCAACAAACAATAATCACATATAGCAAGCATGTTCGATCTGAAAATACTATGTATTCTTATTTCTTATTATGAGCTCTTTTCACGTGGCGGATTCTCATGCCGAGCTATGCATGTACGAGATATTATCGGTATCGATATTGCTTTACTAACTTTTATTCTGAATATATCATAATATTATAAAACATGTTTTCTAGATTCATACTGGACTCAATTCTGACTTATGAATTCTTTCTTCTATTGTTCACGCTATTTTTACTTTATACTTAATTACTAACTTGCTAAGGGGAAGGAACTCGCTTTACATACCTTAAGCTTGATTTCCCGACTAACAGCGTAGCTCGGTCAATTACTTCTACTATTTCTCCCAAGCTACATTCATATATATGTCAATTAGAACTAAATACGCAAATATTATGAAAGAAAATCTCACTTTCAATATATATATAGTCCAAACTTTGGCTTATCGAAAAGCGATTTCGAAAACTGCGCTATTTCGAAAGTCGGAAAGGGAGAAATACTCACTTTACGGCTAGGAGTATATTGACACTAATTTGGAGCATTCCACTTTACCTTAGCTCGGTAGGGCGACAATTTCGCCGGCCGAATTTCACGAAACTAACTCGCGGGATTGCTCCCGGCAGCTTAATACTTCACTTCCCACAGATTAATTCGAGTTTGGATCGCGTTTGTAGGTAGTAAAGAATGAAATCTGATTGAATCCTCTCGTGCCCTCATTCTCTATTCGTTCCGGAAATTAGAAATGGAAGTAAATGATTAAAATCGAATAGGAAGGCCCTTTTATACTTGGGATCTTTAAGTCGCATTCGTCGAGATGTGATCAGGCTTATAAGTCGCATTCGTCGAATGCGATTTATGATCGCATTTGCCTTGCGGCGCTCCGACTTGTGGCGCTTGTCAGTCTTCCCCGGGCCTTTTTCTAGCACGTATGGCATTCTAAAACTCTTAACCAACATGCAAATAGGCCATCTACATGTTCGAGAATTTACGGGGTGTAACAATTTGGGTTAGTTGGGGTCTTGTCACTTTAGCAGTCTTCTATGAATAGAGGCTTTGAGACTTATGTGGTACTCGAGCGTTTATGCGTATCTTTTATTGTTATTTCCTTTATCTCTTATGATGATTTTCAACTTATTTCACGATTTATGACTTGAGTTTTCCGTTGTATATGAATGAATCGTGTATGCTCACGCCATGGGTTGACTTAGGGTCTCTCGGGGACTCCTTGTCCCGTGTCTATGATTCGGGTGTACTCTCGGGTCTGCTTGGAAACTTGGTATCAGAGCATTATGTTTAGGAGGTGTCCTAGGGAGTCTAAAAGCTACGTTAAGTAAAGTCTTTTCATAGGTGTGAAGCGCCGCCACACTTATGACGAGGCTACTACACGTTTTAGGAAATATTTCCTTCTTTCATGATCCTATGTCATGCGGTCAAAATCTCTCCATCCTTCTAATTCGTGCATTTTGTGATTGCAAAATTTATGGCTCCCGGAAGGATAATCGGGAGGAGAACGCGAAATGATGAAGGCCACGGGGTGGCAATGATGGCGTCGGCAAGCCCCACTTGTTCGGGAGCCCCAAGCACCCGAGCCAACTGCCCATGCCGAGTTTTGGTGGCTATCCAAATGCGGCGCATGCTTTGTACTCAGACCAACTTGATAGGCTGTTGTGTACGTTCCTCGGAACGGCAATCATGACGGCCTGGTAGAGACTTTTTGAGGATGAACCATCTCAGCGAGTTCCACGGGGAAAAGGTAGACGAGAATTTGTTACACCTCGTAAATTTTTAACATGTAGATGGCCTATTCGCATGTTGGTTAGGATTTCCGATGCCGCTACGTGCGAGAAAAGGGCCGGGGAGAACCGGACAAGCGCCAGAGTCGTAGTCGCAAGGAAAATGTGATATATATAAATCGCATTCGGCAGATGCGACTTATAGGTCCCAACTATATAAAGCCTCCAACTTCAATTTTTATCTTCATTTCATCATATAATTTCCGGAGGCGAAGTAAAACGGGGAGAATGAGAGGATTCCTATCAATATTAATCCGATTACGCCATCAAACGCGGTCCAAACTCAAATTAACTCTAGATACCGAGGTATTAAACGTGGAAACATTCCTACGGATTTAGTTTCGTGAAAGTCGGCCGGAGAATCGTCGTCCTACCGGCTAAGGTAAATTGGAATTGCTCCAAATTAGTGTCAATATACTCCCTGGGCCCTAAAGTGAGTATTTCTCCCTTGCAGCCTTTCGAGAAATAGCGAGTTTTCGACCGTTTTGATAAGCAGAAGTTTGGGCTATATATATATTGAAAGTGATGTTTTCATCAGAATATTAGCATATTTAGTTCTAATTGGTATATATATGAATGCCGATTAGGAGAAATAGAAATGCTTGGCCGAGCTACGCCGATTAGTCGGAAATCGAAACGAAAGTATGTAAGCTAATTCTTCGACAAGTTAGTAATCCCGGTATAGTAAATAGCGTGATGTATAGAAGAAAGAATTCAGAAATCGAAAATTGAGTCGGTATGAATCTAGCTAGCATGTTTTATAATATTATGATATATATATATTGAGAATTAAAGTTAGTAAAGCAATATCGGTGATCGGATGATATCTCGGATACGATATAGTTAGGTATGAGAATCGATTTAAAGAAAGAAAAGAGTTTAGAATAAAGAAATCAGAATACAGATAGTATTTCAGATCAAACATTCTTTATACGTGATTATTGTTTGTTGAGATCTGTTTGTGATATGAGGCACCCTTTGAGCGTCCTCGCCGCCCCAGGTTGGTAAGCTGTCGACCCAGGCGGGGTGAGGATACGCCACTCAAGGAGTGGTATGCCGTCCTCGTGGGGCGAAGATGGGATGGGCATTCCCCATATGAGGTGATCAAAAATAGCATTACGAGCACAAAGTAAATGCGAGTATAAATCTGTCTGATTGAATCTGAGAGTCCTTCGGGCTCGAACACGATTACTTATACTCCGAGAGGTCATAGTCAGTTTGGGGAGCCCGGGCGGTAGAGGTGCTCGTAGTCGATAGATGAGTTGGTGATTTACTTTTGGATGGTTTTGGCCAGGTAGGGGTATGGGTGTGTGTTGGTTGGAACCTTCCACGGCTTATGGGGGCTGGTATTGGTCCTTATTTTGTTATATATATGTATATATATGTTATTTATTAGGCGATAGGCAATGGTCGCAGGGTCACTTGGTATGCTCCTACCTTACTCTCGGTACGAGATAAGCTTATTTAGATTCCATCAGTCCTGAGTGATTTGAGATAACCCTCTTTATTCGAAGTTTCAGTTATGTTGCTTATATTGATTATGTTCGGTTTGCTGTATACTCGGTACAGTGAATGCGCGCCCGTTAGGCGCCACATTACTACTGCGGTACTATAGGCAGGCGATCCTCGTGATCCTAGCCTACGCGAGTCATCAGCTCAGAGTCATCGGAGCTTGGTATTCGAGAGGTTACATCATTTTTCTTTTGTTGTATAATGCGGGTAGGTAGGGCCCTATCCCGACCATCTTATCGGTATTCTTAGAGGCTTGTAGATTGTGTATGTATATCTATGGTTAGTTGTATCGGTCGTGTGGGGCCATGCGTATGTTTAGCTGTTTGTATTGTTGTTTGTGTTGGCCGTGTGGGCCGTATTCGATTAGTAGTGAGTGACCTTCTTTGGTCACGTAGATGTTCAATATTTGTTATATTGAGCGAAGATAACCGAGCAGCATGAGTGCCTTGTCGGCCCGCATAGGTTTCCCTATAGTGTGATTCTTGTTAGCTGATGTTACAGGACAGGTAGCTATAGGCCCAGTCGGCGGGAAGCTGTATTTACAGCGTTATATAGCCGTTGATTCGTGAATGCGAGTTAGAACCGACCAGGCACCAGATATTGTGCTTAGGCTCGGTAGTCTACTTGATTGAGGTCTTAACGGGCACCGGGTGCCGGTCATACCCCCAAGGCGAGTGTGACAAACAGTATCGAGCATGTCGTTTCAGTCTGGAGCATGCTAAGTAGAATTGTCTATGGATGTGTTGTGCACCACATACTATAGGCGGAGAACAGGCATAATAGGATGGTACTCTTTCTTCATATTTAGTCGTGCCATAGAACGGTACAGTATAGGGTCAAGCTTATCATATTTTTGTATAAAGATAAAAATGGCAGACCGGCGACACCACACTTACAGGTAGAAGGTTGGATACCTGGCGGGAGAAGGCACGGCGGGATGCCTCGGCTTCATTTGAATGGCCCCGTCCGGCGATATAAAAATCATCCACCAGCCTTCTCGTAGGTCCCATCTCACCGGGAGCCATTGGAGCGGCGGGACCTCCGATAGCTCTTGTGCCTACACCATCCGACCCAGGAAGTTCGCAGTGCGGTTGTTATGTTGGCACAAATGATAGTAGCCACTCGGCGCCGATCGGTGCCACATGCTTGTGAGCCATCGGAGTGGATACACGCGGTTCGAGGTCGAGGGAATTTTGGCTGGGTCCCCCACGGTTCACGGGGTCAGATCAGGCGAGAGGACCCCAGGTTTCCTAAATCAGATGTAGAGAATCTTCCGGGTCATGCATGTGACACCTACGAATCAGTTGAGATGGAAGTATTAGGTTGCGAGACATAGGCTTTGTGTTATGAGTACGAGAGAGTGCAGGAAGGTCTCGAGGGCGAGATGTTTCCCCTTCGACACAGTCCACGACTTCTCGGAGGCGCCTTCTGGATCGTTATTTTCCACGGGAGATCCGGCAGGCTTGGATGGATCCCAGTTCTTGCACTGAAGCGAGGCGGAGCGTAAATATATACAGTTTGACTCCCCTTAGCCCGTATGCTCCGGCTTTTGTGGACACCATGCCATCCCGGAAATCACTTAGGTTTATTATGGGTCTGAACCCAGAATACATTGAGAGCATGCATGACAGCTACATTACTGGATGATATGGACATTGCCCGGGCTTGAGCCTTTGCCCCGGACTATTGAGCCTTAGACGGCGTCACTAGGGTAATGAACGGACAAATTAGGAGTAGCGTCGAGATTTGATGAGATTCGGGGAGGTCGGGAGAGGGCCTAGGCCACGGCTTTCTGATGAGCCCACGATTTTCTGATAGGCCACGAGGTTTTGATAGGCCACCTAGACCAGTCTTCGGCCTTTGCGGTAGATAGGTAGATTTATCCGCCGAGTGGTCAGAATGCAGTAGCCGGTTTAGGACGGTGGACTCTCCACTCATCAAAGGAGGGTAGAGCCGGCGCGGATACATATTTCCACCCTGCCCTATTGTAATCGACTCCACCTCGGAGCTTGCAGATATGGCTCACGGGGTGTTATATGTGGGCGGGAGGGGCATAGGATGCAAGACCATCCCGAAGCCGGGGACAAGGTAAGTGAGATTGCGGGACGAGCATTAGCGGGGCCGCGAGCTCGGTAACCTCGGCCAAGGCGTAGGCCCTCAGGTTCAGCAGGTAGAGGCCGAGGTAGATCGGGAGCCTCTAGTTCAGGTACGGGCTCAAGCCGTACCTATGCATTACTAGGAGATAGGACTCAGGCGTCTCCCGGGGGATGTAGTAACAGTATGACATTGCTCATACCCTTATGTGCTGATTGATCCGGGATCCACTTTGTCCTATGATACCCAATTTGTGGCTTGAAAGTTGCAGTTGCACGGAAATTGTTACAGCAGCCCTTCTCCGTATCTACACCCGTCGGTGACTCCATTATAGCTAGAAGAATTTATCGAGGGTGTACGGTAGATGTTGTTGATCGTCGGACTACGATTAGATCTGGTAGAGCTAGAAATGATTGATTTCGATGCCATTATGGGTATGGATTGGTTGGTGTCGTGCTATGCCAACGTAGGATGTTGGACCAAGACGGTCGATTCCGCTCGGGGAAGCGCGGTGCGAGTGGAAGGCGGCACAACTACGCCAAAAGATTAAGTTTATTTCCTACCTTCGGGCGAGGAAGTTGATAGCTAGGGGTCTGTATTTACCACCTAGTCAGAGGTTTTGGATATTGGGTAGAGTGCCGACACTCCCGATGCAGCTCCCGGTAGTGAATGAATTCCCCCGATGTATTTCCAGACAGGCTACACAGTATTCCCCCGAGAAAGGGAAATAGATTTTGCAATCGACTTGCTACCGGGCACTCAGCCCATATCAATCCCTACATGTCATTATGGCTCTGTTGAACTCGAGAGAATTAAAAGGAGCAATTTGAAGGATCTGTTAGATAAGGCCTTTATCAAGCCGAGTACTTCACCGTGGGGTGCTCCGGTTCTATTTGTGAAAGAAGGATGGCTCGCTCCGCATGTGTATAGATTACCTGACAGCGAATGGATTCACAGTCAAGAATAAGTAACCGCTTCGAATTGATGACTTGTTTGATCGATTACAGGGGGCCGAGATATTTCTCAAGATTGACTTACGGTCTGGATACCATCAGGTTCGAGTTCGTAAAGAGACATTCCCAAAACAGCCTTGAGGACCCGATATGGGCACTTTGAATTTCCTAGTTATAATTTGGGTTGGCGAATGCCCAGTGATGTTATGGACACGATGAACAGCACCTTAGGACCATACCTGGACACAAGTTAGTGATAGTATTTATCGATGATAATGCAGTGTATTCTCACTGCGGCGAGACCACCGAGCTCATTTACGGATAGTGCTCCGAGATTCTTAGGGACCTCCCGATTATATGCTAAGTTCTTAAATGTAGATGCAGTGAACTGGTGACCTTCTTAGAATATTGTGTCGGATGCTGGTACCACCGAGTTGTAGCGCCCAGAAAATAGAAGCAGTCAAAACAAGGCCTAGACCTACCACTTCGACCGAAAGTCCGCGGTTTTTAAAGGATTAGCGGGATACTGAAGATTTGTTGAGGATTCCTCCACTATAGCGGCACCTCGGCTAAAGTTGGCGGCGATAAAGTTTCGGTGGACGGAGACGCCAACAGGCAGAATTTTCAAGAATTAAAACCTGCAGATTGACCTCCGCTCAGTGTGCGTGCCGGAAGGTACGGAAGGGTGTCGGTGTATTGTGATACATCGGGTATTGGGTTGGGTTGTGTTGATGTAGCACGGTAAAATGATTCACGTATGCTTCCAGGCAGTGAGAAACACGAAAGAATTATCCTACCCACGATCTGGGTTGGCGCGGTGATCCACGCCTTAAGATGTGGATACATTAGTCCATGTGGATAATTAAGTGTAAAAGCCTACGGTATATCTTCACTCAAGGGAGTTGAATTTGAGCAACGTCGGCTGATTTGGAAATTATTGAAAGATTATGACGTGGACATTCTGTATCATCTGGGAAAATCCAATGTAGTGGCAGATGCTCTCAGCCGTAAATCGATGGGGAGTTTGGCATATTTGCAGCCGAGCAGCGATTAGTCAGAATAAATACATCATTCTTTATTCATTGGTTATTGTAAAACAAAGGACAACGGAAGCGTGTTGGAGACACCGCGATTAATCGTCATTAGTTGTGGAGGTAAAAGAATGGCAATATGAATATCCTGACCTGGTCCCGGCTTGGGACGAAATTCAGCAAGAAAGGAAAGCGCCAGATTTTCCAATAATGTGAAGATGAAATGCTGCGATGTAAGGTCGCCTCTGCGTTCGGATATTTCGGGACTCCATGTGATTATGAATGAGGCACATTACGCCGCTGTTCTCTACTGGTGCGGCAAAAATTGTACCACGATATCAAGGAGATCTCTTTGGTGGCCAAGTATGAAAAGAGAAATACCCGAATTTGTGATGTCTAGCATAACAAAATGTGACCACTGAAGCAAGAACGGATTGACTCAGACACATAGGCGTGCCTCTGCGAAATGGGAAGCAGTGAACATGGACTTTGGCAGGATTTACCCATCCATACATAGACATGATTCCATTTTGGGTAATAGTTGACGGTGTGAAATCGGCCTATTTCACACTAGTTAAAGCTCTTTCTTGGCGAAGATTATGCCGAATTGTATATCCGATAGTTAAGATTACATGGTGTTCCAGTATCTATTATCTCTGACAGAAGGCACAATTTACAGCTGAATTTTGGCGGTCATTTGAGAGGTCGGGAACCTTGATTTAATTTGAGCACGGCATTCAACCCTCAGACAGATAGGCAAGCAGAATGTACAATTAAAACGATCGAGGATATGTTACAAGCGTTTGTGCTAGATTTTGGAGGTAGTGGGATGGCTTGTTTCAACTAATTGAGTTTTGCTTATAATAATAGCTATCATAAGCTATCCAGATGGCGCCTTTTGAGGCATTGTATGGGCAGAAAGGCAAATCACTTTATTGGGCTGGTTTGAAGTGGGAGAGTTAGTGCGATTGACTGAGATATTATTCAACGTTTCGGAGGAGAAGGTAAAGCTTATCAGAGAACGCCTACTGACTGCACAAAGCCGCCAAAAATCATATGCTGATGTGCGGCGTAGAAACCTGGAATTTGATGTGAATAGTAGGTATTTACGAAAGTATCTCCGATGAAAGGGGTGATGAGATTCGGCAGAGAGGTAAGCTCGGTCGAGGGTTCGTTGGGCCTTATCAGATTTGTCGAAGAATAGGCCAAGTGGCATATAGTTGAACTTGCCTCAGAATTAGAATCCGTTCATCCAGTCTTTCACGTATCTATGCTAAGGGAAATGCATCGGAGACCCATCGAGCTTGGAGTCGATCCCGGGGATGTCCGGATTCTGGAAGAAGTGGCCTATGAAGAGGTTCCAATAGCCATCTTAGACAGACAGATTCGTAGATTAAGAACTAAAGATATTGCTTCTGTCAGGTGTTGTAGTGTAATAGGAATCAGAAGAGATGACACAGAGACGAGAGGAAGATATGAAAATCAGATATCCTCACTTATTCCAAGCCTAATCGGCCAGAGGTATGTCGTATTGTTATCTTATGAAATGCCTTATATTACATATATAAAGCTAAAATGGCCGACTCTAGTCTTTTATGAGATGAATGTTATAGTATTATGTGGAGTACCTGTATTGGACTTTTCTACATTTCAGGAATTTTGAGATAGTCCATATTATAGGGAAGACTACGCAAAATTTTTCTAAACTAAGTCATGAGTTGAAATTTTTGCAAGTAGAAGTTTACATTCGGAAAATGTTCGTAAGGGGGAGGATGTTACACCCCGTAAATTCTTAACATGTAGATGGCCTATTCGCATGTTGGTTAAGAGTTTTAGAATGTCATATATGCGAAAAGGGCCCGGAAAGAGGCAGGACAAGCGCCAAGTAGAGGCGCGTTGCAGAAAATACGATATATATAAATCGCATTCAGCGAATGCGACATATAAATCGCATTCGACGAGATCCAAATTATAAGTCCCAACTATATAAACCTCCAACTTCAGTTTTTATCTTCATTTCAATATATAATTTCCGGAAGGCAGTAACGGGGAGAACGGATTCCCTATAATATTAAGTCCGTTACGCCGTCAAACGCGGTCAAGCTCAGGTAACTCCAGATACCAAGGTATTAAGCAGTAAGGAGCATTCCTACGGATTTAGCTTTGTGAAATTCGGCCGGCGAATCATCGTCCTACCAAGCTAAGGTAAGTGGAATTGCTCCAAATTAGTCGATATACTCTAGCCTAAAGTGATGTTTCTCCTTACGGGACTTTCGATAAATACTTGAGTTTTCGGCCGTTTTCAAATAAGCCAAAGTTTGGGCTATATATATGTTAGTGATGTTTTCATCCAGAATATTAGCGTATTTAGTTCTAGTGGTATATATGAATGCGGTTAGGAGAAATAGCAGAAATGCTGACCGAGCTACGCCAGTTAGTCGGGAAATCCGAAGCGAAGGTATGTAAAGCTAATTCCTTCAGCAAGTTAGTAATCCAGTATAGTAAATGGCGTGATGTATAGAAGAGAATTGAAATCGAGAATTGAGTCAGTATGAATCTAGAAAGCATGTTTTATAATATTTATGATATATATATATATATATTTAGAATGAAAGTTAGTAGTAATATCAGACAGTCAGATGTATCTCGATACAGTATAGTTCAGTATGAAATCAGTTTAAAACGAAAAAGAGTTTAGAATAAAGAAATCGAATACGAATGTTATTTTCGGATCCAACATGCTTGCTATACGTGATTATTGTTTGTTGAGCACACATTTGTGATATGAGGGCACCCTTTGAGCGTCCTCGCCGCCCCTGGGTTAGTAACTGTGTCGACCCACCGTGAGGGTGGGGATACGCCACTCGAGTGGTATGCCATCCGCAATAGGACGAAGATGGGATGGAGCATTCCCGTATGAGGCGATCGGCGCATAGCATTACGAGCACGAGTACGGAGTGCGAGTACGAGTACGAGTACAGAGTTAGTACGAGAGTCCTTCGGGCTCCAGACACGATTACTTATATCAGAGTCATAGTCCGAGCTGGAGACCAGGGGGCCAGTAGAGGTGCTCGCAGTTAGCAGATGAGTTGAGTGATTTACTTTGGATGGTTTGACCGGGTAGGGGTATATAGATTGTGTGTTGGTTGGAACCTTCCGGCTTATGGGGGCTGGTATTGGTCCTTGTTGTTATATATATGTATATATATGTTATTTATTAGCTGATAGCAGCGAGATCGCCAGTCAACAGGTATACTCCTACCTTACTCTCAATCTGATAAACAGCTTCCAGATTCCATCGGTCAGACAGTTTCGGATATTTCCCTACTGTTCGAGTTTCCGGTTATGTGCTTATATTCAGTTATGTTGATTTGCTTTGTATACTCAGTACCAGTAGTACTGACGCGCGTTTGGGGCGCTGCATTGCCTGCAGGTACCTATAGACGAGCCGATCCCTCGTGATCCTAGCCTACGCAGTCATCGGCTCAGTCATCGGAGCTTGGTATTCGAGTTTACATCATTTTCTTTTGTTGTATAGGTACGGGTAGGTCGGGATTTGTCAGACCATCTTATCAGTATTCTTAGAGGCTTGTAGATTGTGTATGTATATCTCCTATGGTGTGTTGTGTCGGTCGTGTAGGGCCATGCGTATGTTTAAATGTTTAGTATTGTTGTTTGTGTTGGCCGTGTGGGCGGGTATTCGGTTAGTAGTGGTGACCTTTGCCGGTCACGTAGTTTTTCAGCATTTGTTATACTGATTATAGATAACTAGACAGCATGGTAGCCTTGTCATGCCATAAGGGTTCCCTATATAGTGTGATTCTGGTTAGATGATTTTATAAATCACAGGTGGCTATAGGCCTAGTCAATAGAAGCTGTGTTCACAATTGTTATATATGGCAGGTGGTCCGGAATGAATACGAGTTGAGCCAGCCCGGGCACGGATGTGCTGAAACATGATCTACTTGAGTTCAGGTCCCTAGCAGGGCACCAGCTGCCGGTCATACCCCCAAGGCGGGGCGTGACAGAACCCACGAGTTCATCGAAAGGATTTTGAAGGTCACTGGGTCATGGAGTGACAAGTGAGAATGTTGATTTGGACTCTTATGTCGGTGAAGGAGGTCGCTTACATTTGGTTCAAGCAATGGAGGGATAGTAGGGAAGTGGGAGAAGGCCCTATCAGCTGGGATGAGTTCCACATAGCCTTTCTCGTCGTTTTCCCTCGGGAGATGAGGCAGAAACTGCTTGAGTTTGTCAACCTTAAGCAAGGAAAGATGGCGGTCTTTGGAATATTCATGAGTTCACTCTCTTGTCAAAATATGCCCCGAAATTAGTAATGGATGAGAACACGGCTGAGCAGATTCGTGCGGGGAGTAGTTGGAAGTATCTTGATAAGGAAACTATGAGACGCCATGATTCAGCCCGGGATATGAACTACCACGGATGGTCACTCTATGCTCGGTAGATAGGCTTAGCTCATATGAGTCAAAGAGAGGCCAGAGGGCCAGAAGCTGATAGCCACGAGGTTCACCCAGCCTAAGTCGAGGGGTGAATTTCACCAACGAGTCCCGGCCAAGGTCACCGACCTTCGGCACCATCTTCGGCCAATACTCCATCTAGGGACGGGACGGTCATAAGAGCAAGGCCTCAAGTTTGAGGAGTCAAAACAGCATGCGCACAGAGCACACATTCCCATCTTGTGCTACTTGTGGCAAGAACCGCCCAGGGAAATGTTTGGTGGGCTCGAGATGCTTGTTTCGGATGTGGCAAACCCCAGGCACAGACTTAGGGTGCCTGCGGCTAGGTCAGAGTCTTTGTAGCCCTTCGGCGGCCAATTCATCGTCGAGTAGCATGTCAAACTCAGCAAGGTGCTCCGACTAGCTCAGCTGGCAGCCGCTCCAGAACCGGATTTATGTACTTGGCCCTCGCGAGAGCAGGAGATTTCTCCCAAATGTGGTTATGGATATGTTGTGAGTTTTTCACAGTGATTCTTATGGATTTATTAAGATCTGGGAGCCACACTATCTTTTTGTATTACCTTACATTGCTAGTCACTTTGGAGTCAGTCCTAAAATCTTGTCTGAACCATTTTCTTTCTCTGCATGGTTGGTGATTCGGTCGTAACTAGGCAAGTATATAGAGGTTGCCTATTAGAGTGTTGCTTAAGGTTACCTCTGCAGACTTAGTAGAATTAGCTATGACAGTTTTGACATCATCTTAGGCATGGATTGGTTGTTTGCATGTTATGCTTCTGTTAAGCTGTAGAACTCGGGCGGTGGAGTTTCGATTTCGAGGATCAAAGTAGATTTTAGAATGGAGGGGTGGTTCAAGTGCACATGGGTCACTTTATCTACTACATCAAGGCCAGAAAAATGATTTCCAAGGGTTGTATTTACCATCTGGTTAGGGTTAAAGATTTCATGTCTGAGACCCCGGCCATTGATCGATCCCGTGGTGGTGAATACCCCGGTATTTCCGGATGACCTACTAGGTATTTTGAGAGGAGATTGATTTTGAGACAAGTCTTTTACCCGACTAGCAGCCCATATCAATTCTTCCTTATCGTATGGCCCCAACCGAACTAAAAGAGTTAAAGGAGCGATTGAAGGTTTGCTAGATAAGGGTTTATCAGTTAGTAAGTCCCATGGGGTGCCTAGTGTTGTCCGAAGAAAGATGGTTCCCTTGGATGTGTATTGACTATAGACAGTTGAACAAGGTCACTGTAAAAAATAGATATCCCTTACCTAGGGTTGAAGACTTATTGATCAGCTTCAGGGTGCCAAATACTTCAATAAGATAGATCTCGAGTCAGTATCACCGGCTCGGAGTCCGCGGGCGACATCCCAAGAGCGCTCGAACCGGTATGAACTGAATTCATTGTTATGTCTTTTGGACTAACCAGTTCCCCTGCAGCTTTTATGAATTTGATGAACATGATATTCAAGGCATATTTGGATATGTTCTTGATCGCATTCATTCACGATATACTAATATACTCCCGGAGCGAGGAGGAACATGTCGCACACCTGAGGGTGGCACTCCAAACCCTCAAGGACAACCAGCTATACGCAAAGTTTAGCAAATGTGAATTCCTGCTGAAATCAGTTGCATTCTTGGGACATGTAATTGTCAAGCAGAAGCTAAAAGGGTGGACTCCCAAAAAATAGAAGCAGTTAAGAACTAGCCTAGACCAGTAAATCCTTCGGAGATCAGGAGCTTTTTGGGCTTAGCGGGTTACTATCGGAGGTTCTTGGAAGGTGTCTCATCCATTGCGACCCCATTGACTAGGTTGACTCCAGAAAAAGTTGAAGTTCCAATGTTCGTAGGCTTGTGAAGAGCTTCCAAGAATTGAAGGCCTGGCTCGCCCGGCATCGATGTTGACTTTCAGGAGAATGCCGATGGCTTTATCGTATATTGTGATGCTTCGAGGGTCGGACTGGGATGTGTATTGATGCAGCACGAGAAAGTTGTAGCGTATGCATCCAGAGAGTTGAAAGCTCACGGAAAAATTACACGACCTAGGATCTTGAGTTGGCCGTTGTCGTATTTACTTTGAAGATATGCGACACTGCGGGTATGGGGTTCACGTAGATGTATTCACAGACCACAAGAGTTTACAATATGTGTTCACACAGAAGGAACTAAATCTTCGGCACGGAGGTGGTTGGAGCTGCCAAGGACTACGACGTAGTGTCCTTTACCCATAGGCCAAGGCCAGCGTGGTAGCAAACGCCCTTAGTAGACTTTATATGGGAAGTGCGTCACATGTGAGTTGAGACAAGAAGGATCTGGTAAAGGAGGTACATCATTGCACGGTTGGGAGTTAGACTAGTCGGCTCAGCCGATGGTGGGGTAGTAGTTGAAGTAGGTCGAGAGTCGTCCTTGGTACTTGAGGTAAAGGCTAAGCAATATGAAGACCCAATATTGGTAAAAGTTGAAAGAAGTTGTTCAAAGTCGGAAAGTAGAAGTCTTCTCCAAAGGGGAAGATAGTGTGCTTCAGTACCAGGATCGATTATGTGTTCCAAACGTGGGGGATTTGAGGAGTAGGATGTTGCATGAGGCTCACGGGTCAAGATATTCTATCCATCCATGTTCCACCAAAATGTATCATGCCTTGGGAAATCTGCGGTGGAATGGCATGAAGGGATATTGCAGAATTTGTAGCCAGGTGTGCTCGGAATTGCCAACAGGTGAAAGTCGAGCATCAGAAATCGGGATATACTTCAAGACATCATCATTCCTACCTGTAAGTGGGAAGAGATCAACATGGACTTTGTAACAAGTTTTCCCTGCACCGTAGACAGTATGACGCAATTTGGGTGGTGGTGGACAGGTTGACAAAGGCTGCTCATTTCCTACCGGTCAAAACCATTGATTCAGTAGAAGATTATGCGAAGTTATACATTTGAGAGTTAGTTGGAGCCTTCTTGGGACTGCCCTTGTCCATTATATCGAGACAGAGGTACCCGGTTCACCTCTCGGTTGCAGAGATCTTTTCAAAGGGACTTGGCACCGGAGTTCGAATTAGCATGGCATTCCATCGCAAATGAGTAATTCGGGCGAGTGGACTATCCAGACTCTCAAGGACATGTTGAAAGTTTGTACTGTTGACTTCAAGGGTAGTTGGGATGAGCATTTACCTCTTGTTGAGTTCTCTCTTGCCCACAGCAATAGCTATCACTCCGGCCCTTAGAAATGGCACCATTCAAGCATTTTACGGGAGACGGTGTAGGTCGCCCATTGGAGTGTTTGAAGTCGGTGAGGCTACGATGAGTGGGACCCGATTCAGTCATGAGGCCATGGAGAAAGTTCAGTTAGTAAGGGAAATACTGAAAATGGCTCAAAGTCACCAAAAGTCTTATGCGGATGTGAGGAGAAGGGAGCTTGAGTTCAAGGTCGATGATTGGGTGTTTCTAAGGTATCTCCCGTGAAGGGAGTAATGAGATTTGGAAAGATAGGGAAACTCGGCCCCCGCTATATTGGCCCATACAGGATCGTAGGGCAGTGGGGCAGGCCTTTATGAAGCTGAATTACCCACTTTTAGAGTTGGCTCGATTCATCCGTATTTCATGTCGCTCTTGAGAAAGTGCATGGGAAATCCAGCGTTAGTAATTGTCGGTGAAAGTTTGGCATGAAGGATAGCCTCGATTATGAAGAAATTCTGTTTAAATATTTGATCGTCAGGTTTGAAGGCTGAAACAGTAGCTTCTGTAAGGTGTTACGGAGAAACCAGCATGTTGAGGGAGCTACATGGGAAGAAGTTGAAGCGGGTATGATGGCTAGATACCCCCACCTATTCCCTACCATCCAGTTCAGGTTGAGGTATCGGCTTTAGCCACAGGCCTCTAATCGAGTTTTTCATGTTTCGTTCATGCCTTCAAGTTTGTTTATGATATGATGTATGTATGTGATGTTTAAATTCAGCCCCGCTATATAGTTCTTTTCGTGTGTAGTCATTCAATGAGTTTTTGGCTTGAATGTCAATGATTAGCATCTACATATAGTGATTGTATGTTTTTGTTTGCTACTTTTTACCCCATATTCGAGGATGAATATTCCCAAGGGGGAGATATTTTAACACCCCAGGGCCTACGAATAGAAGCTGGGAGTTGAAGTTCTTCTGAGAAAACCTAGAACTTTCATAGTACGACTCGAGTGCAGTGGTGAAGGCCTACGACTGCGTGACTCAAGTCGTGATGAAATCGGTAGCAGAGGTTTTTATCATGGGTAGTCCTGAAGCGTGGTGAAGGTACGGCTCGTGATAGGAGTCGTGAATATCTCAGTGGTAGAAGAGTGAATCGTCACGGGTCATGGTGAGCTAGTAGGATGTAGCAATGAGTCGTGGTGAGGAGTTTGGTTAAGTCGTATTGGTTTTTGTGGATGGTACCACGGTTAATGTACGACTTGTAGGATGGTGGTATGAGTCGTGGTATACCAGTCATTGGCAAAATTCAGAGAGTTGGGAAAAAGGGGTGAAGTGACCTACGGGAGTAACCCGAGTCGTGACGATAGTGCGACCTGAGGTCGGGGCGAGTCTTTTGAGAAAATTTCAATAAGCGCAATTTCAACTTTTCTATGCTTTTGGCCTAAACCACGTCGTTTTGAGAGTCGAAAGCAGGGTCTTTAAGGGATGAAAACTCCTGTTAAGTTCATTTTAGCAATCAGAAGTGTTATAGAAGAGGAGTAGGAAGGGTTTCAAGTCATTTTCTTCAAGTTCTTCAAGCTCTCACTTAGGGTTTTCAAGGAGTAGGAAATCACGAAATTCGGGTATGTGGGGTTTTGAATGGGTAGATTATACCCTACCCATGCCTATTTATTCCCATTTCCTATGCTTAATTTGCTAAATTCTTGTGGGTCTTAAGCTTCATTTGCATGATTCCTCTAAAAGCTTGTAGACACATGATATTATGTTTAATTTGCGGGTTTGAAGTGTTTGGACTGATTTTTCCTGTTTATATCTTATATTTCATGATTTAAATCTCTAAAAATGGATGCCCAATTATGGGAAATTTTTAGTAGATTATTGGTCAAGATGATTCCGAGTATGAGCGAATTTCTCTTAAATTTTTAAGCATGTCTTCAAGTTTCGATTTCTCATACTATCATGATTGTTTTCTTATGAATTTAAGCATGTCAAGTATGTTTGGAATTATGGGCAATTCCCACATGTCGCTTATGAATTATAACTACGATTTTTACCGATTCACGGGCCCAATTCCATGGGCTAGAAATACAGCTCTCATGTATTATGATTTCCATGTTTTCAGTAGCCATGCATGTCATGTTATGAATTTTATGAGCACGTTGCATGTTTTGGGAGTAGCTTTAACTTACGAGTAGGATCGGGGGCTTAGGTTGGGCCACAGAACTCAGAGCTACGTGCCACCATAGGATTATGGTGGGACCTCCTCAGTGACTGTCCCCTATGCCCTACAGGGCCTTCGCAGGTGATATCACGCCTTTCATAGTTCCTTACCCTTGGCAAGAGTGAACGGCCTCCCGAATAGGGGTACAAGTCGAACTTCATGTGTGCTTATGTGAAATTATGTGAGATATATAAATCTCTCATTGTTCCTCATGGTTTTGTCTGCAGATTATGTTCTTTTGTCTCAACTTATGATTTATGAAATGTTTTCCCCTCATGTTATGACTTTGATGAGTATTTTTTGAATATTGAGTCTTACGATATACTTACAATTTTAGTTTTATGATCATGATGTCCCACTCCTATAACTCTCATGTTTTTAAGCATTATTTTGAATACCTTACATACTCAATACTTTCCAAGTACTGACCCACATATTTCAAGATCCGGTTTGCCAAGTTCAACATCATCCTAGCTTGTGCCCAGTTAGTTGCTTTCAGTCTTGATGGTGAGTCCTCATGATTGAGGAGCTTCATGTTGGAACCTTGTTTATCTTATATTTTCAAATTGTTTGATTGGTGGGATCTTGTCCCTTCAACCCGTCTTCTATGAATAGAGGCTTTCATACTTATGTGTAGTATTAAGTCGTTTATATTTGGATCTTGTATTGTTGTTTCCTTTATCTCTTATGATATGATTTTTAGTTAGTTTACAATTTATGAGTTAAGTTTTTAGTTTGTATGAATGAATTAGTGTGTCGTTCACGCATGGGTTGACTTGGAGTCTCTCGGAACTCCTTGTCCGTGTCTACGATCCGAGTGTACTCTCGGGTTTTGATATATAATCAAGTATGTTATGATTTAACTAGCCATGAACTACATATATAATTTTAACGATTATTATATAAACCTTCATGTTATTATTTTTGGGAGTAGTGTCTACCATCGGAAGTAGGCCACGGAGGTTCCAGGTAAACTCCATGGTCTCAGAACTACACGTCAATGTAGGTTTATATTCATGGACTTTAGATGGGTCCCATTAGTGATATCACACTATGTACGTCCCTTGCCTAACAAGCCTGTGATGATGCTGCCCACTAGAGCGATATAGTTGGGGCGTCATGTAATCTCTATCATGATGGTGTCGGTTAAGACGGGTCCTCCCATTGTTCCTTATGTTTTATGCATGATCGTGATTATGATACTTTGGTTCAAGTTATGTTTTTACAAGGTTTCTCTTATGATTATGATTATGACTAGTTTATGAATAATTTTGAAACCTCGAGCCCTCATGTTTATATAATGATTATTACTTCATGTTTGAAATGCCCCACTCTCTCCTGAACTTTATTTATTTTATTAGCCCATTTTATTTACCTTGAATACTGATTACATTCAAAGTACTGACCGCATACTTATCTTATCTTTCCTTGTCTGAGTCGAGAGAATCGGACTTCGATCACGCCATTAGTCACACTTCCATATCGGTCTTTCCAGCCAATGTTGGTGAGTCCTTATCTTCTAAGGACACTCGATTTAGTTTGTTATTTTGTTATTTCGATTCTGAGACTTTTTGTGAAGCTAGTTGGGGATGTTGTCCCATCAACTCATTGGTTATGTTAGAGGCTTTTCAGACAATATGTAGAATCTCGGCTTGTTAGTGTTGACTCAATTTATAATTATCATTGTGTAGGGTATATTCATGTTCGGTTTCTCAGTTTTTGTTAAGTTATTCTCCTTAGCCGTTATGTTCATGTCTTAGGTCGGCTTGGAGTCATTCGTAACTCTAGGTCTCGTATCTAGATCCGGAGACCCAGTAGTAGTTGTGACAGTAGTAGAATCTAATTCATGGGTATATAGATGTCCATGTTTATGACCTTGAAGTTGTTGAATATCTAGGGCGTTTTTCTTCTTTCATTCATTATTCATGTGTAAAGATGAATCGGGATTTAATCTTGGGATGTCTCTCTCATGAACACCTAAGACATGCATATCCTCCTATACTAAATGACACAATTAACTTGAGGTTTTTAATAATATATGTGCAAGTAAGAGAAGACATGAATACGTGAGATATTATATGCATTGTTGAAGTTGAAATTGGACAGGTTGTACATTTTGAAATAGCTCTATTTATAAAGGAACCTCTAGAAATCATCTTAAAAGTTTGAAATTTGGTGAAATTTTTAACATCAAGAATTTTAGTGAATGAAAAAGTGGACCTATGATATAGTTTTTGCGTAAGAATGACTTATTTAGATTCGAGATTGTGTGTATAGATCTCCTTTATGAGACTGATCAGTAAAGAAAAAAGTGTAGTCGTAATGTAAGAAGTAAAACAGCTTACCCATATCTAAATTAGACAAATTTTTATGGTGAAAGATATTTTGAGGATGGTGCTTATATGGTTCTAAGATGCCTCTTAAAAAGAGATTCTTCTTATTAGTAACATCATGATATGACATCATACATGAGAACTTAGTGTAAGAATATGTAATTTAAGTGCATTGAGTATTAGCATAATAGTTGTGCTATGAGATGCATATTATGTTCATAGAAAGTATGTGATAAATTTTAGGTTGTGAGAAGAATAAGACTTAAGTATAAAAATTTATGTATAAATGTGATAAGATATCAATTTGAAACTCAGCATACAGTGGCATGATTAGTTATTGAAGGAAAGGGTGAGATGGGGAATATTAGAGCACTTAATGCATAAGTAAAACTAAATGAATCATAAAATAAGTTTGAGTTAATGAAAAGTAAAAAGGACATATTGTCATCGAGAAAAATAACCAGTTCCCACAGTTTTGTCAAAATATATTTTGTTGATAAAGAACTAGTTTGAATCAAATAAAAAACATGTTAATGAGGTGATAGTGTGCATGGGATAAAGAGAGAACTTTAGTAATTAAATATACATTTTGTTCTTTCGACTCAAATGAGGGGTCTACTATTAATAACTAGTCTATTGAATATATGTGGATGCAATTTAGATTCATGATATGCTTACAGAATATTATAACTTGACATAATCGACCTTGAGATAATCTTTGGTTTGTAATTTGATGGCTTTGTCTTATCTTACGCTTGATTGTCATGAATAAACTATTGAATTTTCCATTTCGATTGAGTCTAGTATTGAATATAATGATTCGCTAAATTTGTATGCCTAGGGCTAACTAACCTATCAATAAAAGTTTTATATATAGTGAAATGTAGGGTATATGTTGTATCGAATTATAACTTAGTGCACTAGGGTTTGAGAAACCGACTATTCGGTTAGTCTCAATAACTAATGAGTCTCTAATGTGTTTGAGACTATAAAGAGTAACACATAATAGGGAGATATACTTAGGTCTAATGTAATATCATAAATATAATCTAATTTAGTCGGTATCATAAAGTGGTTCTGTGGAATCAAAAGAATTTAAAGGAATAAGTTGCACATGACTTTGTGATTGAGAAATCAACGTACAAATTATAGCACACGGAAGTGTTTAACTAATGTTCGTTGAGAAGAACAATGGATCTATGCAAATGTTTATTGATAATAGACAAATGATTTTGAGTGGCATGAATAATTTTCCACAGTGATTTAATTTATATCCTCAATTATAGGGTGTTATTGGTTATTCTAACTTAAACTTGTGATCGAAATACCATGAGTAGAAGGAGAAGAAGGTTGGATAATCTGAAGACATGTTTAAAGACTTGTTATGTTTAGCGTGAAAATCTAGTGACTCATTTGGATAGTTGAAGGCATATGTATTGTCATGGTCTAGATGGTTGAGTATTCAAATTATTTGTATTCTCATTATTATGTTCATTGGGATATATGATAATTGTTTCTGATAATTTATAGAAGTATGTGTAGTTGTTGAAGAGGGTTTTATGAACATAGAGATAATAGTGATTAAATACCGGGTGAGAGGAAGCGGGGACTAATGATGCGGGTGAGGCCAGTCCACCGGTTTGTATCATGAAATAATATAGCATAGAGTATGCAGTAAGTATCTGGAATGTACTGAGTATGCAAGATAAGTAAAACAGACGATTAAAATAAATAAGAGTTTATAAGAGTAGGACAGCATGAACATGAAGTAAATATCATAATATAAACATGAGGGATTAAGGTTTTCAAACCATTCATAATCGAGTCATAATCATAGTCATAAGAGAAACCTTATAAAATCATAACTTCAGCCAAATTAATATAAATATGACAATGCATAAATCATGAGGAACAATGGGAGAACTCGTCTTAACCGACACCATCATGATAGAGCTTACATGATGCCTCAACTATCTAGCTCAAAGTGGGAAGAAGTCGTCCCGGGATTTCCGGGCAAGGGACATGCATGATGTGATATCACAATGGGTAATTCATGAATACATATACCTACGGTGGCATGTAGTTCTGAGACCACGGGGTTTACATGAATGTCGGGTCTACTTGGTGCTAGATCTTTGCTCCCAAAAATATGCACATAAGGCTCATATTGTAATCGTAAAATCATTTATTGAAGTTCATGTCCAATTAAATCATAACATACTTGATCATACTTGAAATACATGATTAACCATGAATAAGAGGCCTATGAGTCGGCCAAAATCCATAATATGCTTAGTAAGATCAAAGTCATAAAAGAATTATAACTTGACTTTTCATAAAACTTTGTATAATTGGGCATAGATTTACTTGGATTGAAAATCATAAAATTTATAATCAACTTAAATATAAAATCTTCCCATAGATCTTAAAACAACATTTAAAACATTAAGGAAATTGATTCATAATCAAAATCAAATTGAATTCTATAAATTTGGCTTAAAACCCCATAAAGGGTATTAAACTTACTTTAATACTTGAATTCATAAACATAGAAGGAAAAATTAGAGGCATGGTGAGGAACTCTCATTACTCTACATACCTAGGTAATCTGATCCTACACTCTCCCTTAGGCCAAAGAAATTGGAGAAGGAATTGGGAAATTCTTAAGATTGATCTCCAATTGAATACTCTAAACTTTGATACCATGGAATGAAAAGGCTTATGATAGGCTAAGTACTCTTAAAACCCTTCTAAGCCGAGCTTAAAAAATGACGTAGTTTAGGACCTTAGAGCTTAGAATTGTAAATACCCATAATGAAATTTTGAAATTGAACACTGCCAGTCCTCACGGGCTCACCATGATCATACCTTGAGGTAACGGCTCGTGGTCTGCAACCACTGGAAACTTAATGTAGATTCTCTCAGCGACTCGTGGTTTCCTACCACAAGTAAATGGTAACATCTCCAATGACTTCATCTTCCGGGGTATTACATATATGTGAGATTTAATTGTAGGGGTGTATGAATGTGTTTCAGTGCCTCCGTATGTGAGAATGTTATGTAGGGTATATCAATGTGTTTGGCACTATTGTATGCGATAGGGTATAGCAGGGAGGAATAAGTAAGTGTTTCAGCACTACCTTACATGAGATCATTATGTGGGAATGTTTGAATGTGTTCTATCCTGTATAAAATGAAATGGCGAATATGTTCCATTATAGGACTATGATCGTAGCACTTGGATGTATTGTCGCGAAATGGAAGCACAAGAGAGTATAGTATCTAGTCTAATATTGGTAAATGGATATGACATAAGGAGTGGTAATGATTAATTGCTTTTGACTGAGTTTGTACCTCATAATAGTTACTGATTTGATATGCAAATCTTATTGTTTGACACTTCCTTATGAACACAAGTATCATTGTAAGTTGGATGTTTAAACACAGTGATTCTGACTATTGGATCACGAAATTGGTTCAATAAGCCTTGAAAAAAAGGAATTGCATTGATACAAGAACAATTTGTGATTGCTTAAAGTAACAAATCTATGAAAATAAAGTTAATAGTATGGAGATCAAAGGGAAAAAAGCCTTCTTGACCCCACAAAGAGGATTATGAGATTCGGTAGTAAAAGTAAATTAAGTTTAAAAGTATGTGAGATTACATTAAAAATAGCATTGAATGAATTAAACGCATATTTGCTCTATATTCAGGAATTTCGATTGTATATTCTATATTTTATGTGTATATTATTAGACAATACATTCTTGGTGAAATTCCTTGCCATTCAACCAAGAAATCAAAAAAATTAGAAGAAAATTTAACTTATGAGGAAGGTCAAATGTCTATTTTTAATAGCAAATGCAAACAATTGACGAAGAGGGTTGCTTAAGTGGAAGTATGATGTTTCAAAAACCATTTCATTTAGGGGCTTTAATGTGGATATTATTAACGTCCACTATATGAGTAGCTTAAACTCGAGAAGATATAAATAATATATTAAAATATGAGTAGTATAGTCTTTGGAAAAGGTCGATTTGAAACAAGAAAACACCTTAATACAACTGGGAGTAGATAAAGCTTGTTTTCGTACAAAGAGAAATTCATGATTTAAATTTATAGTAGGTAATTATATGTTTTATAGTAGATTTTTTCCCGTTAATGGTATTGCCAGGAATAACCAGAAAATGATAAGTTGGTGTTCAAGAATATTACCAATAAGGTTTTAGGCAACACGTTGTTGTTGGAGTTAAGAGACATGTTATGCTACCAAAAGTAACTTATTATATTATGTGAATATATTTCCAAAAAATATATTATGAACCAACCGATGTTATTTCTTGATTTAGTGTGATAAATGAGAATTAGGATTTTTGAGAAAGTTGCACTTGTGTATCCCAACATATGGCTTTATTAGCTATGGATGAAGCCTGCGGTTAAAGTAGTATAGTAGAACAATTTTCTATAACAAAACTATTTGAGAGTACGAGCAAGACATATGTAATGAATTTTTATCATATCTTGACGCATGTGTCCCAAATTACCTTCTAGGCGTGATTAGAATCCAGCACATACCATCGATTAGACGGGCAATTTCCATATCATAATCATTAATTCACAATACTAAATAAATAAAATAAATTACTTAAATAATATGATAATTAATTATAATAGTTAATATCTCCAAATATTAATTTGAAACTCTTGTCTAGACCCAACATTAGATCATAGAGCATCTAAGAGAATTGGGAAAAAGATATATCAATAAATAAGTGATGAAGACTCTTTTTAAAATCTTTCACGAACAATGTGGCAGCTCACCTCAACAACTGATCAACTCTGGCAACATGTTGGCTAATGACACCATCATTAACAATTATATCTGCATGGATATGCGGGTGCGGAGTGAGTTATATGTAAATATAAACCAGTAAGATCCTCGACCCACCACTTTAATACCCTTGGAACAAATGTTAGAAAATACAACCACAACGAGAAAAAATAATATGTACAAAAGTATACTTCATAATTTAATACTCAAATAAGGACAAAATGTTCAACAAGATCACTATACAGCATCCCAATACAACTCATACTGCAAGGACTTGTCATACAATAGGGAATGAGATCAACATAACATCTCGATTAATTCTTGAAAGCATATATAACGCCCAAAAATATACTACAGTAGCATGTAAAAGGCTCCTAACATGTCACAACATCATAGGTATGCCCTAACATATTATGGCAGCATGTATGTCATATATATATATATATATGCTACAGCGGCATGCATAGGCCATTATATATTATTGTTAGCATATGTATATTTAACATATTACAATAGCGTATATGCCCCTAGTATATCACAACAGTGAAGGAATAATACAATACCCCCAACTCGATGGTACAAGACCACACCATACCATAAATTACTTATCAAATAATTTAATATTCTTCTCAACATAACATATATGCAGTACAGTTTAAGACCACCAACTCACATCAAGCATACATTTTTTTCTAGCACATGGACAGGAAGACAAAACTCAATTTTAAAATAGGTTTGAAAAGCAAGTACCACAAATCCCAAGTCTTACTTACCTCGACTACAATTCCAAGTACTCTTTTCAATAAATCAAAACTTATTCTCGGGTCTTCGATTCACCTCAAACTACACAAAAATAGGTTCAAAATGATCAAAATCACAGTTAATATTTTAATTTTTAAGTAATTCAAACTCACAGTCAAAAGTTAACCCAAAAAGTGAACTCAAATAAATAGGTCAAAATTTTTGAGCCACCTTTGACCACCAATAATTCTTCCGACGAGAGAATTTCATAACACTATTCATAATTAAATTTGATAATATTTTCTCTTTCAAATTAATGATATAGATTGAAAACTCTAGGTCTCAATTCATCAATTTGTCATACTTTCACCAAAAAAATTTATTCATAATCATATGATATCATAGAAAAGTTTAGAATCATTACCTTTATAATTTGGAATGAAAATTTCTAATTTTTCTTTTTTTTTTCTCTTCTCTTTTCTTTTCTTGCATTGCATTTTCTCTATTTCAATTTCTAAATTTTTTTAATTTTTTTAATTTTTTTAATTTTTTTAATTTTTTTAATTTTTTTAATTTTTTTAATTTTTTTAATTTTTTTAATTTTTTTAATTTTTTTAATTTTTTGTTGTTGTTAATTAAATTACCAATTAATCCTTCCTTAAAAAATGGTTATTACATTTTCTCCTACTTAAAATAACATTTGCCCTAAACATGGCCGAACTTTTTCAAAGTCTCAATATGTGAATACTCATATGTATGGCCCATTTGTATTATCAAGTAATCTTTCTAGCATATAGTTCTACTATAATATTTTGATCGCAAAATGCCTCTTGTCCTTAGCTAACAAAGTAATATATTAAAATACACAATGACAACTTCCTCAAAGCAAAGATTTTCATTTACGTATTATCTCTTTCTAAATTACATGAGTTGGATCATATATGTAGTCTCAGAATGGATTCACATAATATAACATGTGCCTCTGAGCCTTTAACAATTCTCCCGAGAAGTTATGATAATAACCTCTTAACCAGAACTTATCGATAATATCTTGGACCCTATTTATCATCTTTGTATCTCCCTTATACAAAATTAGCTGGTAAGCTATAAATATGAACACACCATAAGTGCAAGTCATGAATTTCCCTTGTTTGAAAGAGGTTTTGTTGCTCTTAGTTATATTAAAGTATTTTTGCTCCAAATCAGTAGCCATTCAAGGCCTATAACACTATGTTTTATACATTAGCTTTGTCTTTTTGTGTTCAAGCTACTCAACTAGTGGACGATATCGATATCCACATAATGTCTCAAAACGAGATTACTTGCCTGCAGCCTCCCTTAAGTAACCTTCATGGCCTCAATTATCGCATTTGTCTTTAACAATAGATTTGAACCCTATGCGTCGGTCAAATTATCATGGAGTTCACTTTTTTTGATTTAATTACTAATCTCACTGAATGTATTATCTAATCATACACATAAAACACGGGATGTACAATAGAAACTCCAAAAGATACAAGCAAGTCTATATGCCCATTAATCGATTCTATTCCAAACATCATACAAACTAATATATCTTGCGCTTAGTTTACTTTTCTTGCAAATTTCATAACTCTCTTCAAGGATTAAAAAGTCCTTTCACTATTCATGATCTCCATATCGTTAACTCTGTTATCTCTATAGAATTTTTGTTTCTTTAAATTTGTCCTAAGTCATTCTAGTATCAACACAACTCCCCCTTTTTTCAAAATTTGTTTGCAACAAATTTTGAGTCGATAGTTGTGACTAACTAAGATGAAATTTGTCAACTAGAGAATGAAATCGCAATACATATAAAGCCTCAAATAACAAGATTTGTATACCAAGTTAGTAATTATTATGAGGTATAACCTCAGTCAGAAAAAACTAATCATGAATCACTTGCTATGTCATATCTATTTAATTAGTGTTAGGCAAGGATACCCACACTCTTTTATGCTTTTATTGCAAAGAAAACTCTTAGGCCACAACCACAATACAAATATTCTTACATGTGGTAGTGGTGGAACACATTCAAAAATTCCTACATAATGCTCTGTCCTTAATGCTTAGCTTTATTTATATTTATTGCCTCTACATCTCAATCACATGTATGGTAGCGTTGGAACACATCCATACACTCCTACAAAAATACTCTATATGGTAGTGTTGGAACACATCCATACTCTCCTACATAACACTCACATACATTAGTGCTGAAACACATCCACTTTACCCCCTTATTTGCCACATAGGCTGGCTATGATGTATAAGCAATTCAACTTGAATCAAGTGCTCAATCTTGGAAAACCTATCAAGCTCACCCAAGCTACGATCATAGCTGTACGAATAAATGTGTAGATCGGCTACAAGTCTACATTGATTGGTTTTTACTTTCTCTTGGAGACAACCATGTCTGTGGGGATTTTTCAATTCTCTATTACTTGTGTTTAACCTATGAATAGTTCAAACCTTTGAAGAATAATATTTATCATAAGTTGTATCATAATCTTTTGTCAACTTTAACTCTCTTACTCTAATTTCAATACATTTTTACAAGATCTTGAAATCTTGAATACCATAAGCGTTGTATCTCTTTTTATTACAAATATTCTTAAGTCAACTACAAGTGCACACACATTGAACCCTACAATTATAGTATTCCCTTTTTATTCACTATTTAGTAGCCCCACCTTTAAAACTATCATTATCTCCCAATAAGGCAGCACATTTACACCAATCAACTTTTATAATAAGCAAAAAACAGGTGTAACCTTGTAACATATGCTTGTGCCCACAGTGGGCATATTAACATCAACTTTTCACCCTTTTAATAGTCAACACAGTGCTAAAGATATCATAACATAAAATAAAGGTTCACACTTCTAATACTCGATATTTGACCAATACAATGCGGATGTTCATAAAACCCTCTTCAACAACTTTACATGTTTCTATCAACTATCAAAAATAATTTTCATGCATCATAATGAACATAACAGCAAGAATGTGAGCCAATTTGGCTTACTCGGTTCATCTCATTCCATGATGATTACTTATGAATTCGACTATTCAAGAGGTGTCACAAGGGTTTTTCACACTAATCGTAATAAGTGTTAGAACATGTCTTCAGATTATTAGATCTTTTTCCTTCTAGTGATATCTCAATCACAAGTTTGTCTTAAAATAGTAGATAATACCCTATAATTGAGGGCACAAATCATGTCAGTGTGATAATATACAACCCTTCATTTCCATTATCAATAAACTCTGCATAGATTCACCATTCCTCTCAAATAAATTCTAAGCACCTCAAAGGACTATACTTTGTGTATTAACCTCTTAACATAAGTCACGCAACTTGTTCTCTTAGTGTTTCTTTGGATCCATAGCTATTCTATAATACCAAATAAAAATGTATTAATTTTTGACTATATATCTATACTCATGTTTATCTCTATCCAGGCAGTACATTTTGCTTAGACTCTCAAAAATATAGTAGGATACTCCTCACAAGGGTCCATCTTAATCCCAGTAGAATCTACTAAACAATTGTATATTAACCGACTCTCTTTGTCAAATTACCCTTCTTTCATAAGTGGCAACAATTAATTCGCGTAATTCAAGAACTACAAACACATAGACCATCGCAAGTGAACCATTAACTCGTTTACTAACATGAATGCATGAACCATCACTCACCACCCCATGACCATACTTTAGTCACTTAGTATTCGGGGGAATACCTTAAGAAATATCCCTTAAGATCTTTCCACCTAAAATATAAATCTAACCATCTAAATTCAAGCCTATTCAGTACCCAGGTGATTGCATGGTATCATAACTCTATCTCTTTCTTATCTTTTCCCAATTACTTCCCTCTCTTACTAATTCACGGCTTTAATTTGACTAGTGGTGATTAGCATGATACTTTCATGTTACTCATCAATGGCATATCAATCATACACACATATATGAGTAGCTAATCAAAGTCTAACCACAAGGATAAGCCATAGACTATCTGGGTATTAAGTTGTCGTTAAAAAAACCATGTGTTGCATGCTTACCTCGGATTTTGGGTTCTTGAAGAGAATTATCATGGCGGATGGTGAAGTCCTTCCCCTCTCTAACTCTATTATTTTCTTTTCTTGTTACAAATTCTAACTTTTATTTTTGATATTTTTATTTACCAAACCTTATGGAAATAGGTTTTTAAATCCCAACACAGACGAGGATTGTAGGTCCACACACGATTCGCATCTCTAGGAAGGGGTCTTCATGCGGCGGTCACATTACAACGGAAATAGTCCATCGGGGTGGCCCTACCCATGGGGCCACCTGATCTTTAACCCAGCCCTTCTAGATTTTTCAATCACATCATCACTTAGTACGAGGATATACCCTACACTCGCAAAAATTTTAAATTTCCCCACATTTATGTCATCAAATAACAATTGGGCGGGTCGTTATATTAGATATGAATAAAATTCATTCATCTTTAGCTTCCCACAAAATAGGCTAGGGTCTCCAGTTACCCTTGTTTACCTTAACACCGAGGCCTAGTTCTATCTTTACTGACCATCGTCTTTGCTCCTTGATTTTTTGGCTAATATTTCCATTAGACCACTTGTTTGAGGTCCTAAGGTATATCGCATGGTGCCAAAATAATTTTCTCCATTTCGCTTCCCTCTTTCACCCTACTTGATAGCTCCGCATTGGCTCGATCCTCTTGACATTCCCTCTTGGGGTCCATAGCATCTATTTGAGGCCTAGGCGCCATCTCTTTTTATAGAACTTCCTTTTCGGGGAGTCGTAAAATGAGGTGCAGGGGCCCCAGGGAAGTTAAATCATCACTGTTCAAGCCTGTCCGCTACAATAATTGATGGTCCATCACAATGGGAATTTGGTCTACTATAGCAGTGAAACTTAGTTTAAATGGACGGTCGATTTAGAAACCATTTCCTTTTACATTCAATTTCTTGGCAAATCCTGTCAACTCGGCGGTTCTTGCTCAATTCTTGATAATCCTTTTTTCTCATGACTTCCTTACTTTATTTATTATAAATATTTAGTATCATGCCTACATACTATTTTTGGGTGGTTATTGGGGTAGTGAGGGTAGGTTTCTTTTCTTTGAGCCATAAATTAGATTTTTGAAGCATGCTACTTGCATTTACATATGCAAGTGCTTCCTATCATTCTCTATATGTTTAAGCTAATCTCATGTAGTTGTTTCTTTGAAAATGGTGGGATTTTGGTTAGGGTGGTGGTTTAGCTTCCTTGAGCCTTTCGGGCTCGGATCTGAACATTCTCGCGGTGGAAAATGGTTGGTAGGGCATGGGTAGGCATGCCCTTACTTGGAATTTGTGTACTTAAATTGGAAAAAATGAGTTGGAATCCAGTACTCCAACATTTGAGTCGAAAGTCTACTGGGGAAAACATTGTCCTACTACAGCGGACCTTGAACGCTATAGCAGAACCGGCATAGTGGTCCTACTTTTTTCTATTGCAAACTCATTGCGGCGGAACCTTACTCCTTTGCGGCGGTACGCTGTCGAAGCAAACAATACTTGAGAGTCTATGCGGGTGACAAGACCACCATGATATCTGGTGTAAGTATGATAAATGGTACTAAACAGCCCCCTTGGCCAACAAGAAGCCTTCTTGACAATAAACAAGGCCCTGACCATCAATATCTAACCACGGGGAAAATAGAAACATATGCAATCCTCTAGGAGTAATATTATGGCCGAGACGGGCCGGCCTACCCGAAAACTGTACAATCGAAAAAGTAAGAAGCCTTCCCCTATCTACAAGCTGCGGAGGAAGGCCAACTTTTCTAACAATCCTAGCTGAAGATGGAGGACCAGATCTTCGTCTATCCGCACTGCGAGCAAGTACGACGCCCCAAGGATGGCGTCGTACTGATATGTATCGAATATGTAAGGCAATAACTGAAACTAACTGAATAAAACTTAAATAAATTAGAAATGCTTGAGTGAAAGTGATGGAAATATAACACGAATACCCCTTCTCTTGTTGTATAATCTACCAATAAGTAGTGAAATCGAAAACTTACCTGGCCCCATAAGTCGAAAGGTACAACCGGCATAGAATAACCCACTCGGGGCCCCCATAACCTGGTAGGTACACTTCAATCTATATACCTAACAAGGTCACTCTTGAGTCATTTAATAACTATAGTCGTCCTACCAGTCCCACAGGTTTGCAACTAAGCCCGCTCGGCCTGAACTATGGCGTATGCAGAGTGGGTGGACTCTGCTGTGTCTGATCTTAGAACTCGGCCAGGGTGTCCCGATGCGGCATAAGAGTAGTTTCGGCTATGGAATGGACTGTATGAGGACCTCGAGGCCCATCTTCGTCCCTCACGGACGACGCCACCGCTCCTCGGAGCAATGTCATTTTAGCCTCTCGCAGGCGTCATTACATCTAATAGCAGGGTAGGTTATGGAAGGCTATAAGGGCATAGTCGTCCCAAACTAAACATGGAACCACTGGTCTCGGCTAATCATAATAAATATACTTATGGTATATTGGGATTCAAACTGAGTTATGATCTGAAGAAACTAACTTGCTGGGGATTCCTGTAGCATACCTGATTGGTGATTCCTTAAGCTGAAAGTATTGATTATATTCAACGGCTCTTCTCAATTGAATTCGTACTGCGGGAGAATGAAACTGGATTTTCGATACTAAATTCCTTAAAAACAATAATTGTGTACTAAGATTGACTATACTTCAATGAACAAAACACGATCGTAAACGTATAATTTCCCGAGAGTTCAGAGAATGCTTTTGAAGCCTGATCGTATTGAAATCGGATTTGGAGCAATTCTAACAACTTTAGCTCGGAAGGGGTTATGATTTGCCGGCGAATTTCATGAAAATAACTCCGTAGTAATGCTCCACACGCTTTAAACTTCGATACCCGAAGTTAATTTGAATTTGAACGGCGTTTCGTAGAGTAAATGAACGAAATTTAATAGAATTCTCCATGGGTTACCTTCTCTGGTCGTGACTAATATATGGGAAATGTTAAAATGAAGGGAAAGGGTTTATATAGGGCTAAGGCGGTAGCGGCGCCATCCAAGTTAGCCTGCGTGACCTTTCAGTGTACCAAGGGGCGGCGCACTGCCAGGCGTCAAGGCTGCTGGCATTGTGCTAGCCTATAGCCTAGCCTCCTTACGACCCGACTTACGAAGGCTTTGCCACACGCGACGTACTCTCTTTATCTACCACAAGCTCACACGTGGCCTAACACTAATCACCAACTTTTATGGGGTGTAACATCACCCCCCTTAGGAACAGTGTCCTCGAATGTCTACTTGATTTACAGGAGTTTAACTCCTTTAGGACATTATTCTGAAGAATTTTGGCGGAAGTCTTCCAGCAATGGACTATCCAAAAAATCCTGAAACGCGAGAAAAGTCAATACATATGCCTCATATGACACCACAACAAGTCTTTCACCATCAAAATTGTAATCAACTAAACAATACATGCAACATAAAGCATAAAACGACAATTAAATCAACATTTTTACTTTAACTGCATAATTTAGACTAAGCCTTGAACAAATGAGGTATTAGGTTTTATGTCATCCTGCTTCACAAGTCATTTCTTCTCTATCCTTTTTCTCCCACCCAGTGTACCTTAACGAGGCAACATCCTTAGTCCTTAACCTACGAACTTGTCAGTCGAATATGGCTACTGGAATCTCTTCACAGGCTAACTCCTCGGTAATCTGGACATCCTCCTTCTTTCTTCCGGATTGATCCCCACCATAAACTTCCTTAACATTGATACATGAAAGGCCAAGATGGGTGATTCCAACTCGAAGGCAAATCTAGCTCGTATTCCACTTGGCCTATTCTCCAGAGTATTCAATACATCCCAATAAACCTTGGGCTAAGCTTACCCTTTTTGCCGGACCTCATTACGCCCTTCATTGGCGAAACTTTTAAAAACACCCGATGCATCTACATTGAACTCCAAGTTCCTACGCTGTATATCGCGTAAGATTTCTAGCGGCTTTGAGCTATCAACAGGCATTCTCCTAATGAGCTTCACTTTCTCCTCTGGCTGATGGATCCTGTATGCAGTCCCAGTGCTTTGATTACTGGAAGCTTGAACCAACAAGCTGGAGATCTACACTTTCGCTGTATAGTTCATAAGGTACCATACGGATTGTAAATGATGGTGTTATTATAGGAGAACTTGATAAGGGGTAAATGTTCATCCCAGATGCCCCCAAAGTCTAGAACACACACACCCATAACATATCATCAGCGTACAGTTATGCGTTACGCTGTCCATACGTCGAGGATGAAATGTTGTACTCGGATGCTTGTATTCCCAAACCCCTTTGAAAAGACTGCGAGAACCTAGAGCATGGTGTGCTCCTCTGTCAAAATAATAGACACTCGGACACCATGTAATCTAACTATTTCCTTGATGTAAAGCTCGGCATAATCCTCAGGGCGGAAAGTGGTCTTGAGCGCGAGAGAAAATGGGTGACTTCGTCAATCATCCTTGATCACCCGAATTGAATCCAATTGGTATGCAATTTGCAGGGCCCAACCCCTGTCACAAAATTTCATATTAACTACCTCCCATTTTCACAAGAACACTAACATGTAACGTGTCAATCCACCGGATTTTGATGTTCTGCTTTCACCTCTTTTGGATATTAGAGCATTGCGCTACAAGCTGCTACACTCTTCTTCATTACCGGCCTGTTAATCTCTTTTATATCATGATACATCTTTGTTGACCCTGGGTGCGAAGAGAAAAAGCAGGAGTAATGTACCTCTACTATGATGTGTTGGCGAGATTACGCACATGCAGGCAACGAGACGACCTCTACATCTTAAAATCCTGTCTACGATTACCTGGCGTACCCTCACATTGTACCTTATCTACGAGTTGTAGCTGGCGAGGATCTTCATACTGTCACTCTTTACCTCCACTACTAGGGGTGATACTTTTGTATTCTGAATCATCGCCCCATTGTCACCTAAATCTCATCACAGGACAACTAAGCTAGCTAACCGGTGCAACTCCCAAGCCATTTCCCGTTGCTCCAACCTAGGTATGTGCCAAACTCCCCATGGATTTGTGGATGAGGGCATCTGCCATGATGTTAGCTTTCCCTGGATGATACAAAATATTTATGTCATATTCCTTTAGCAATTCTAACCAGCGCCACTTGTAATTAATTTCATGCATTGTAAAGATATCTTTGGAGGCTCTTATGATCAATAAAGATGTCCACGTGCACCCCATACAAGTAAAGTCTCAGTTTTCCAAGGCATGAGCCACACGGCCTTTAACTCCGAGGTCATGGGTGGGGTAGTTCTTTTCATATTGAACCGGTGTCTCGAAGCATAGCGTTACCTTACCGTGTTGCGTCAAGATTTTTAATTCGACACACGAAGCATCACAATATACGCAACCCTCACGAACCTTGGAAAAGCTAGGATTGGTGCCGATGTCAATCTATTTTCAACTCCTGGAAACTATGCTCACATACCTCTGTCCAATGGAATTTAGCCATTTTACGAGTTAACTTGAGCCCGAGAGGTGTAGTAAGGTAAAGCCTCCTACAGGCAGCCTTCGCATCCGGCTAACACAGGAAGCTATGTACCTCGGTTGGGTTGGCTTGGGGCCATGTCTTTACTTCCTCAATCGCCACGTGAATCTACACAGGCCGGCATCGATACAACATGACCCAAAAAGGTTACGAATTCAACCAAAACTCGCTTTAGAAATTTCACATACAAGTGATGATCTCTGAGAATGCAGACCTTTGTTAGCAAATGATCTCAGTGATCTTCTTTGAGAGCGGGAATACACCAGATATCATCAATGAACACAATCACAAACAAGTCGGATACATTTGAAAATATTGTTCATCGGGTCCATAAACATTGCCCGAGGCATTCGTCAACTCGAAAGACATGACTAGAAATTCAAAATGGCAATACTGGTCTGAAGGCTATTTTGAGATATCTCTCCCAAACCCAAACCTGGTGATATCTAGACCTTAAATCAATTTTTGAGAAGTATTTCGCCCCTTTGTAACTGGTCAAACAAATCATCTGTGCAGGAAGTGGATACTTGTTCTTGATAGTGACTTTATTCAGCCAGCCATTAGTCTATACACATGAGAAGGGAGCCATCCTTCTTTCTCAAAAATAGGACTGGCGCACCCCATGGTGAAGTACAGAGCTGATGAAGCCCTTATCTAGCAAATCTTTCATTGTTCTTTCAATTCTTTGGGTTCAGCGGGATTCATTCGGTACGGAGGAATAGAGAATTGGCTAAGTTCAGTAGTAGATCAATAGATAAATCAATTTTTTTGTTAGGGGAAAACCGAGTTCATCTGGGAAGACATTTGGAAATTCATTGACTCTTTGGGATGGACTAAAGAGAGTCGGGGTTGTTGCTAGCGGATCTGAACTACGACAATGTAGTAATAAAACCTTTGCTATCAATTTCTTTGCCTAAAGATAGGATATAAACCTACCTTTTGGCGTAAGCCATAACACCTTTCCACTCTCGTGCCTCCTCGGAAAAGTAGAAATCAGCTGTCTTGGTCAATATTCATTGGCATAATAGGGTGCTAGCCAATTCATACCCACCATTGCATTAAAAATCAATCATGTCTATCTCCACTACGTATGCAAAAGTTTGGCCACCATAACCTCTATTGTACAGTCTCGGTAAATCTATTTAGCATAATAGAATCGCCAACAGGCGTGGATACTTGAGTTGAAGCAATTCTGGCGTGATACCGAACTAGGGCCACTAATGGCATGACATAAGACAAGTGGAATGCAGGTCTGTAAAAACATAAACGGAATGAGAGCAAATGTCCTGCATACCTGTCACAACATTCGGTGATGCCCATTAAGCATAAGTGCGATCGGACTGGTGTGAGTTGGAGTGCCCCTTATACGCGGCTCTACCGGCGGAACTTGAGGTCTACGCCCTGCTTGGATCTTGTGGCACGTGACCACTGTTGGGTCGGTCTGACCCTCGACCCCGGGCTGGGCAGTCTCTCATCATGTGACCCTCTTTCGTCCACCGTGTATCACGCCGTAGGACCATACCTACAGGCTCCAAGATGACGGCGTTGCAAATAGGCAAGGTGGCACAATGAGGCCTACTCTACTGCGACCCTCTCTGGCTGCTGTGAACCCAATGATCATGAACTCTCGCCAGGGTCTGACTACCCCGACGGCGGATCTGCCTACTACGATGTTCTTTGTGGAAGTGGTTGTCTGGGTGGTTTCTGTCCTGGCCGATCACGGCTGGGTACCAGACTCTACTTGAGTATCACTAGGTCACAACCCTGCGGTCTTTGCTCCACGGCTTCTTCTTTCTACCCTTCGTTGTATTTTTGATCCCTTCTATATCACGAGCAAATGCACGAGATCTTGGTGATATCCATGTCCTCCTGAGTAGCCGTAACACAGGTCTCCACATACTCACGGAAGAAGCCCCATAATGAGCCGTGCACCTTTGGATGGCATGGTGTAAACGAAAAGCGAATTGCATATCGAGCCAAGGAGACAAATCTCATAGTATACTCTCGAACATTCATCGAGCCCTGCTCCGAGTGCAAGAATTGATCATCTCAGGCCTGGCGGTTCCGTGGCAAATAATGGTCCAAGAAGGCCTTGAAAGCTAGACCAATTCGTAGGGGGAACATCTACACTGCGGGACCTCTCCCAACTCTCGTACCATAATATTGCTATGTCCTGCTTGGCGAAATACCCGCCAACTCAACCGACTCCGCAGGAGTGGCATACATTACCGTGAAGATGCAGTTTGGCCCCAGTCCAAGAAGTCTGAGGTCCTCATCTCGTGCGTCCCTGTGAAATGCGGGGGACTCAGAGCGAGGAACTCTCGGACCCTCGAACTGCCCAGTCCTGTCGAAGACTCAGCAACCACCCAGGCGCCACTAGCTGTCACTACGTAGCCATTATCTGAGCTATCATGAAACGGCACACTTGACCTCTTTTGGTCAGGGCATCGGAATAGAAAGCCCATTGGAGGTGGTGTTGACATATCTACCACTCTGGACAACTCCTGGCGTGGCGGAGAATGCTGGGGAGACCGGGAGTGACTCCTCATTGCCCTCTGGTCAGGCTAGCTCTAACGAGGGCACCCTACTAATGCCCTCTCTTGCTTTGCGGCATCTAGCCTCTGTCGGTCGTGGTATGTCGCGGGTCTAACATTTCTCACGTAAATAAATGAATGTAGTAGCTTAGGAACTCAACCCTATACTGTAAAGCATTATAGCATGACTAGAAGAGAAGGAAGAGTAACCATCCTATCATGCCTCGCAGCCCTCTGCCTATAAAATGTAGTGCCTGATACATCCATAGACAAGACTCTACTTAGCAGATTTGCCAGACTCCACCGAGATCGACCTTCTCGATATCAAGTTTTTCATGCCCCCACCTTGAGGAGGCATGGCCTTTCAGTGCACCACAGGATCGCTTGGCTTAACTAGGTCTGTGCACTCCCTGGTACACGCTTACTCCTCAAATTAAGAAAACAACGGGCTATATCTCGACTATAAATACAGCCTCAGTAGGCAAGGCCTTATAGCCACACAATGAAAAACAGCTAATCAAAAACAAAGCAGCCAACAGGGAATCTATGTGGGCCGACAAGACCATCATGATGTGTAGTTATGACTGTAAAATAAATCTAGTGCTGGCAAACTCATGGCCGAGCAAAGCGCTGGCGGCGGCCCCAAGCAAGGCCACCACAGTAACAAGTAAACTAAAACACATATGGGTCCCACCTGGCTGCATCAACAACTAACCCACAGGAAAATAGGAACAATCTGCAAGCCTCTAAAGTATAAGATGGTGGAACGGGGCCCGGCCGACCCAAAACTGTACAATCAAAAGAAGTAAACCTTCTATCTACAAGCTCAAGAGGAAAGGTGACTTTTGACAATCTGGTGAAGGCTAAGAGGGACCAACACCATCTATCCACCTACGAGCCCGTGTCACGGCGCCCAAGGATGGGCGTCGGTACAATATGTACCGAATATGTAAGGTAATAGCGGCGGCGGAATATAAACTTAAAATAAGGTAAAGTAAGCGAGTGAAAGTGATGGAAATATAACTTTGAATACTTACCTTCCCTCTTTGTCTAATCTGCAATAAGTAGTGAAAACAAAAACCTTACCTGGCCCCCATAAGCCGGAAGGTACAGCCAGCCTGGGAGCAACACATTTTCAGGGGCCCTCATAAGCCACGGTGGGTACACTTCAATCTATATATCCTAACAAGGGTCATCTTTTGAGTCATCTAATAACTATATTCGTCCCTACCGATCCCTGGGTTGCAAGCTGAGCCCACTCGGCCCCTAAACTATAGTTGTGTCTAAGTCCGGTGGACTCACATTGTCTGTACCCAGTACAGAACTCAGCCCCAGGTGTGCTTATGCGCATAGAGTAGTCCATCCATGGAATGGACTTTGTGGGAACCTCGAGACCCCATCTTCGTCCCTCACGGACGGCATATCGCTCACCAGTGATGTCATCTAGCCCATCGCAGGCGTCGACACAGCTAAGTAACCACAGGGTAGGTTGTAGAGCTATACAAGGCATAGTCAGTAGCTAACCACAAAATGAGTCTATTAATAACAATAGCTGTCCCTTAATAAATATACTTATGTTATTTTCTTGGTAGTTCAAATTGAGTTATGATACTAAAGAAACTAACTTGTCGAAGGGATTCGCCTTAACATACACGGATTGGTGATTTCTGCTTAACTACGCAAGTATTGGGTATATTCAGCATTCTTCTCAATTGAAGTCACTTTTCTGGAAAATGAGAAACTAGTTTCGATACTAAATTAGTAAGAAATGATGGCTGACTAATGCACTAATATTGACTATATACTTCAACTAAACAAAACACGACTGAAAACGTATAATTTTCAAGAGTTGAAGGGAGAAATGCTTACTTGAGGCTGTGATACGTATTGAAATGTTGGAGCAATTCTAACAACTTCACCTTCCCAGGGGTGAGGTTACAATATTCCGACAAATTTCGTGAAAATAACTTTTTGTAGTAATACTCCTACAGCCGCTAAGCTTCGATACCCGAGATTAATTTGAATTTGAGCGGCATTTCGTAGCCACAAGAAAAATGAGAATTTAATAAAATTCTTTGTGGGTTACCTTCTCTAAGCGTGACTAACATGAAGGAAATGTTTGAAATGAAGGGAAAGAATTTCCGAGGGCGGTGCGCCGCGTTGGCCGTCCTGCTAGCTGGCGTGTCATGCCTGGCCCTATACGACCTGGCGTCGCTCTACCACAAACCCACACATACACTTACCAATCACCAACTTTCACCTGCCCAGGAGTGCCTTGCGCTCCTCTCGGCCCGGTAGTTCCCGGCTATTTACCGTGGTTTTGCTACTTGGGATTCATGTTTTTGGATACTCTTTTTCATTCCTGCTTACTATACGGGTGCCTGTTTGGCATCTGAATGACAATGGCCCTGTTGTCCCTTTCTTATTATATCCTGTCATTTCCTTTTTCATTTGCATCACCTGTTCATTTTATAAATGTGATATAGGTGTTTGTTGCCTTCAAAGTAGGAGTTCCTAAATCTGCCTGGCAGCTGTCTGCTACAGCGATTGACCTTCCATTGCCACGAACCCGTGGCGGTTCATTCCTCGTTTAGCGAGTCACTTCAGCGGGGATACCTATAGGGTTTTGGTCCCTCCAATCAATTTAAGTCAATTCCACCCACCGGTTTACCTCGTGTCTTCTACGATTCACGTAAATCGGATACTAATTAACTAACCCTTTTAATTCTTTTCCTCTCATAACCACTCCCCTATATTATACCTATACTGGAAGTTAGTCACTGCCACTATTAGTCAGTCATCATTACCTTTTTACAACTCCCTCTCTACATTCCTTAGCGAAATCCTGCACCTATGCTCGCACTAATTACACACAAATAGCTCAACTAACCTATTTTAGATTCTACCCAAGCGAGCATTCCCTCATAACTCACAGTGACCACATTATACAAGCATTTAACCACAAACATCAAATAACAAGCTCAAGTACTCAGCAGGAAAACATCCAAACCATATCCTTTGGAGTTACATTTTGCAGGAAATAGGGATACAAGCATATATTTGCACCTCCACTATTCCATATTGTACCATTTTATACAAATCTGCGTCGTGCAGTACCTTACCTGTATCATATCATCATGTATCATTTCATCCTTGTGTCACTCATCTTTGCCGAATCGTATCAGTATATCATGTATAACACTATATCTAATTGTCCACTCATATGCATACTTGTGCAGTCTGTCTCACAGTCTTATCATCGATGATGTATTATGACATATGCCTCCGTCACATCACTGTACGCACATGCCAAAGGAGTCTTCTTACCTTCTAGTCATGACCTGCGAGGGACTCTAGAAAATTCATCATCTTTATACACTTTCGGCCCAGCGTATGAACTCTTTGTAACATTCTTGTACAACCGGTCGTATGAACATCATCTTATACTGTTTATGTACTCGCCTGCATACTTGGCGCTCGGATGCTCACACCGGGCACGAAACCTCATATCAAGTGCTCACACACATGCTCGATCGTACTAATCCGCTCATCGGATGCACCGCTCGAAGCGGGCCTCTCATCTCGACAAGGAAATCTCATTTCTTTATCCCAGCACATGTTTCTACTTTCCCTCAATCGGTTACCCGAACTCCACTCATAGTTTCGGGAACAGTATCACGGTTCAATTCACTTAACACAAATACATTCAACAACGAGAATTAATCAATATAAATTGGTAATACAATCCATTGCCCAAAGACCATTTCGAAATCAATTATTCATGGCGTCACCCTATTCTCAGGTGGTAGAGGCGCAGTGTAAGTGGCCTGCTCGCTGGATTGGGCCTCATTGCAGCGAGGTTACTGCCATGGCGATGGTCTCTATAGCGATTATAGTATTTGTAGCGATATTGCACAAGCAATACTTCGATATTTCCCTTCGATTTCCCTTATAGAGGTCTTCGTAGTCAGCTCTTCTACTAAACAAATGCATAATAACTATCTACTATCAAGTACCATTCTTTCTCAAAAAGGGCAGCAATTAATTCAACATGTAATGCAAGAACTACAACACAGGACCATCACAAGTGACATTACCTCATTAGCCAACATGAGCATGAACTATCCAAAACGCCTACATCCATGTCCATATACAATCTGATGAGGGCATACCTTTAAGTAGCCCTTAAGATCTTTCCACCTAAAATGGAAATCTAACCATCTAAATTCAAATCTGTCGTACTTACGTGATTGCATAATACCATAATTCTATCTCTTCTTTCTTATCTTTTCCTGGTTACTTCCCTCGTACTAATTACTAACTATAATTTGACGACTAAGTAGTGATTAGCATGATACTTCGTTTTACTCATCAACGACACATTAATGCCACCTAAATATACGAGTCGTTAATCAAAGTCTAACATAAGGGTGGCCCATAACCTGCACAGGTACCAAAACTGTAGTAAAACACGAGAGTAGCGTGTTTGCGTTGATTTCTGGGTTCTTGCAAGAGAAATTGTCGTGGCGGATGGTGATGTCCTTGCCCTCTCTAACCTCTTAATTTTCTTTCCTTGTTAGAAATCCTAACTTTTTATTTTGGGTCTTTTATCCACCAAACCTAGTGAAATAGGTTTTAAATCCTAACCTGGATAGAATTGGGGTCTGATCCCTTCCACCACCATGGTCTCATTAAAGAATCAGTCCATCATAGAAGCCATCATGCAGGTCCCTTGATTTTAACTTAGTCCCTTCTAGATTTGTCACATCATCACTTAATGCGAGGATATAACTGATTTCGTAAAGCGGTTTATCTTTCCAGTGAATCAAATTGGTCAAAGGTGTGTGTTCATGAGCCCATGCTAAAGTTTCAATCAATTCCTGGTAATATCCACACCAAGAAATTAAGAACATGAAATCCAGTAGCCGAATAAGATATATAAATAAGAACATCCATGCCCAAGCGGATAGCTTCTTCCTTACCAAAAAGTTCTGTATTAATATTGGTACCTTATTTACAATCTGATAGATATACATTAAAATCATAATCATTGTCTATTATAGATAGAAATTAATTTATAATATATAGATGAAATTAATGCTGATCTCAAATCGAAGAAAGATAATAAATGGATCTTATGGTGTGACTTGAAAGAAAGGATTCTCTGTAGGAAAGTGTAATTATTCCTATAATTTTTCCTATAAAATCTAGTAACAAGAAGATATAATCAGAAAATATTAACAAATTCTTGAGGAGTCCAAAAAAATGAAATTAAAAAAAATCAACCACCTTAATTTCATCTCTATCGAATTTTAATACTAAGAATGGGATATAGTCATGATTCAATACGTCAGCACTCCCTCTTTTTCCTTTTGTTGGTTTCTAACCTTTGGAATGGATTTGATTGGTATTTTAAATTTTTCCATATTTATGTCGTCAAGGTGTTATAACATTCAGAGGTGTTATAAATGCCTAAACCTATTTAAGCAGTATATATAAGGCCCCCTAACATATTACAACATCATGGTATACCCCTAACATTTACGGTAATGCATGCTATGCCCCTTAGTGTGTATGTGTGTGTGTGTGTATGCTATGTGACATGTTTATACCCTAATATATTAGCGCCGTAGATTCTAAATGTTTTGTAGTTTGGTGTCCAGAAATTCGGATCACTTAGTTCTTTATTGAAAAGGATATTTGAGTCGTGAATTCGAGATATATGAGACTTTATGTTTTGATGCTTGCTTTTAAGCCTGCCTTAAAAAGATGTTTGTCTACAGTCATGTATCAGGAAACAAGCGTGTGTAATAAATTGATAGTCTTTGATCATTTGTAGATAAGTATTACAAGAAAATAATACTAAAAATTATTTAAATAAGTGATTTTTAGGTATGGCGTGGCTGCATGCTATGGCATTGGGCCGTTGGTATCATTCTTTTGTTGATGTGATATATATACTAGGGACATGTGTTATCATAATAAGTTAGGACATACACATGTTATTACACGTACACACACTAGGAGCATATATGTTGACTCTAATATGTTAGAGGCATATACATACCGCTCTGAAGCAGAATACGCTTATTTTTCAAATGATTCATATCGTCAAGTACCCATTTCAAATTTCAGCCCAATCAAATGATTGTGGCCATCATAATAATAAGGAGCCTATACATGTTCCTTAGTATACCTTTGAGACATTATATATATTATCATGGACTTTCGGGGTGTTGTGCGCTGTTTTCACTATTGTTTATGACAAGCCACGAGTGTAGATTGTATTGAGATGTGTATCATGCCTACTAAACATTTCTTTGGACCTCATTGATATTATTTATGAAAGATATTTTTGTGCATATTAATTTTTGTGCTCGTTGTGTGTAGTATTTTAATCCTTGTTCCAGAGTAGCTAAAGGGACATGCCAATGATCTTATTGGATATGTATAACTCCTCCATATCTGCATGTTCATACGAGATGCTATGAATGATATGAAGCTCACCCATGTGAGTTCGCTAAGTTGAACCAATTATTGAGGTGAACCGTCGCATTGTTCATGAAACTTTTAAAAAAGTCTTTGTCACTCATTCAATGATATCTCTTATATTTTGAATTTACCACCCCCAAGATATGGGGAAGAAAATGATTCTCCCTCTTCTCCTTTCTTATTATTTACTTTATACTCGTTTTTATTTTATAACAGTACTCTCTTTGTTTCAAATTCGGTGTACTAAACATTTGCTAAATATTTTTACTATTGATAGTATCTTTATGTATTTTTAATTGTATAAATTTTATATAAAACATCAAAAAGAAAAAACCGATGTTAGAATGTACTGACTAAAATCTGAATACCAGTGATAGACCTAAACAGACATATTTGCCAAGTCTATCGGAACAGAAGATCCTTGGATAAAATCCAGCCGTGCTTACTGCTGTACATTCAACCAAAAAAAGAAAAAGAAAAAGAAAAGAATTGCATTTTAATTTCTTGTAATTTGTTATCATTTGCTTTTAAAGCCTTTTGAATTTTATTGATTCACCCTCGTGGGAAGACTTCAACTGGTAAGTTCTTGTTTGAAGGTATAGCTACAAAATTAGTCTATCACAGGGTGGATGTTTGAAGGTATAAATAAAATTGCAGAAATATATAGGAGCAAAGTGCTTGCATCAGACTACTCAAATCCAGCATGAGGACATATCTTTTAAGGCATCATGATTCATGAATTTGCTGCAAGTTAAAAGAATTTTGCAAGGAACGCTAAGATGAGAAAAAAACGAGACCAGAGAACAAGCAAGAAAAGACGGAAAGGGAAAAGAGGCTGAACAATGATATACGAATGGAATGATACTTGTTCCAAATTTTGGCTCGTCTTCCCCCTCTAAATCAAACTTTTCCTTGCCATAATGGTTCCAGGCCGTTGATTGGAATAGAAAATTTCAAAAGAATTCAACCATTGATGAGCATTTAGCATTATCATCCCTCAGTGCAGAACCAATAGATTCACCAGATCAACTACGACCATCCATGGAAAGGATGTTATGAACCAGAAAGCATGAATAAAATCCGAATAAAGAACTCGTAGTGTCATAATTTGGTTAATGTATCTATGACAAATATTATTCTAGAGCTAAAGGAACCAAGTCAAAGAAAAGCACTGAATTGCCACTTCTTACCCTTGTATTAATTTTGACCTTGATATATAACCAAGAAGAGAGTCATCACAGTTCCATGTGAAGAACTTTGTCAAAGCAAAAGGCTACAATGACTGGTCCAGCCACATCTCCAACAGCGCATCCTGAAAATTTATGATACGATTAAATCTAGTAAAGATGCTGTTCGTTATAGTTACTGAAACATATTGTGAGCTCACCAATCCACTGGCCAGTTGTAGGGCGAAACATCATTGCTCCTATCCCTGCCCCTATAGAAGCAAAAACAAGAGATGCACCACATCTGACAGTAGCAACAGAAATCTTCCTTCCTAGAAGCTGAACTTTTTCTGATCCAAGTGTGTCATCATCTTGTTTAGATTTGAAAAATCGCCACATCTCGATGCCAACTTGCACAAACCATGATGCCAAAACTCCCAGAAAATGACCTGATCAAATAAAGCGGAGGTGAAGAATCAAGAATTGTGGCTTGTCTAGGTGAACCATAAGAGAAGAAGAGTATTGAACGGATAATGTTAAACCTCTGCATGTTGTTTTTGTAACACTGTAAAAATAGATCGCACTAGACATTCCCCTTTGCGCCTTGCGTGCAGCTGACTTGGGAACATCTGCAGAAATTGATAAACGCTAGGTTTTCTCAGTGTCAACCAGCAAGGACTATAGATTTAAGCTTACAGACCAAAAAAAAAACCTTTTAGAAGCTTCCATGCCATGCGTTGTGAAACATAGTGGACAGCCAATCTTTCCAGGACACGTCTTGTAGTTACAACAGCAGTCTGACCAGAAGATACATAATGTTAATATTTGGAGAAGTAATTTTGATCTTCGAACCTTTTTTTGAGAAGTAATGAAAATAATATTTGGAGATTATTTCAAATAGATATTTGCCTCACAATCTAATCCATTACTTCAACTTCAAACTTGAAATAAAAAAATTTGGAGTTAGAAAAACAGGTTTAAAGAGTATTTCAAGCTAAGTTGCTTGGACTCGGGTGCGGGTGTCATATACGGGTGCGGATCTAGAGGTCGGATTCTTCATGGTCTAAATTTTAAGATTTGAGGATACGGATCCAAGTACAGATACGGGTGTGGGGATTCGGCTAAAACTGATTCAAATATCTAAAAATAGAGTTATGAAACCTAGATTATGAAATATTATTTGGAAAACTTGAGGAGAAAATATTAAGCAAGAGAAGAATCTGGGAAGGAGATAAAAGAAAAAGGAGTGACATAGAAATTTCTATATACACAGTATTCCATTTTCTTTAAATTCACCTTAGCTTTTGTTTTGATTACAAAAAATCATTGAATCTGTTCGGAATTTCTCAGTCGATTTTGGTCAAAATACCCAGAATCGATTGACCAGATCGGGTACAGATCCCACACTCACGTCATGTGGACACGGTTGTGGCAACGAAATTGAAGAGTCCGAGCAACTTAGATTTCAAGTGAAATAATGGTCCACTCACAAGACTTCAACTTTTTCTCCAAGTGAAATTCATGTCCACACACAAGTTCGACTTTCAAATACTTTCAGTTTCAACTCAAATACTCTTTTTTTCGAACTTCAACCAAATCATGCCAAAAAGCATACTAAAAACCAGTAGCAAGAAGATGCTGTGATATTTACAGAGAACTTTCTTTGTTAAAAAAAAAGATTGTAATCTCTGGGCATGCATGTAAGGTGAGACAGACGTAGAACCTAAAGTTTGTGGCATCATATACTGGACTTGACACAGAACTGACCCCACAAACAAGCACCTCCAATTTTAGATGAAAAAAATCAGTTTCTTTTAGCCAAAAAGCCGAGAAGGTATCTCTTTTAGATGAAAACAAATTCCATCTGCCAGAGACTGGGATCCGAAATCCACAATAATTACAAGGAAGTATAATTTTCTTGGAACTCATCCTGTCATCTTTGGGCAGCCTATCTTCTTGACCAATCAAGCAGAACAACTTAAATTGAACAAGTTGGCCACTATATACTGCAAATTACATTCTACAAGTTCTAGGACCAGCGCATGGGAACACAAATACCAAATCAAACAAAAGTAATTAGTGGGACTAAAGAAGAAGCATCACTAGAGATGTATCTTTTACCATTTTCAACAAAAGATATTGACTGATTAAAAAAATGGGCAGATATTGTTTTCAAGAAACAAAGATTGAAAAGGAAACTGAAATGTTGGTTCGACAGATTTGGGCTAATCAGTGGGTGGATTATGGATGCTTGGAAGCTTGTGGTTCTAAGGAGGGTATTCTAGTGATGTGGGACAAGAGACATTGGCAAGGGGAGGTGCTCGCAGAGGGGGAGTTTTGCATCACAATTCGGCTACAGAGCATTCTTCAAAAAATTTCATTGCACTTAACTGGTGTGTATGCTCCACTCCATTGTCATGAGAAGAGGTATATGGTGGGAAATGGCAACAATCAGAGGCATTTGTGAAGATCCTTGGGTTGTTTGTGGAGATTTCAATACCACACAATATGGCTCCAAGAGAAAAAATAATACAAGACATACAAGCTCAATGGGTGAATTTTCTGACAGTAAAGATGAGCTAGAACTAATTGATTCCCAACAAGTGAGAGGATAATTCACATGGTTTGAAGACAATCAGGGGCGCTCGTCAAGAATAGACAGATTCTTGTTTTCAAATGAATGGAATGACGAATTTGGATGATTAAACAGGAGACTTTACCAAGAGTTTTTTCAGATCATGTACCTTTTACAACTTCTTCGTGGTACTGGGAAAGGTTGAGATCATATTTCAAATTCGAAATTGGTGGTTGGAGCCTGGAGATGGAGGCTTTCAACGAAAAAGTCAAAGAATGGTGGGAGTCTTTCCAGAATGTTGGAAGACCAGACTTGCTTGTCCTATCTAAAAAATTACAGCAGCTGAAAAAGAAGCTTTGAGATTGGAATAAAAACAACTATGGCAGTTTGGAACTCAGAGAAACTGAGCTGCTTACACAGCCAATTCAGCTGGACAGAGAGCAGGAAAATCACATCCTCCAGGATGAAGATTTGATGTTCAGGGCTAACATACTAATGGAAGTAAAAATCAAGGAGTTTGTTGCTACAGGAACAGGATAAAATACCAAATTTTTCCATAAAATGGCGAATGGCGCACATAGAAGGGTTAACCATATTGGGGAAGTTGATAGTTAATGGTGAAATGAAGGAGGATCCAGAGGAAATCAAACTGAACTTTCTTGAGAATTACCAGAAGTGAAGAGTGGAGACCTGGATTTCAGTTGACGAATCATTCCAGAATCAGAAGAGAAGAAGAGATATCGCTCCATTGACCATTTGAAGAAGATAGAGTTTTGGATATCATCAAACAATACGCAGGTGATTAAGTACCAGGTCCAGATAGATTGTCCCTGGGATTATATCATAGTTGCTGGACAGTAAACAGAGCAGACATAATGGCAGCTTTGGAGGTTTTCCATTGCCTAGAGAGGTTTGAAAAATGTTGCAATGCTACCTACATAGCATTAATTCCCAAAAAGAATGATGCTGTGGAGCTAAGAGACTTTAGGCCAATAAGCTTAATTGGTAGCTTTTATAAGACGATCTCGAAATTATTGACTGAAAGACGTAATTTCTAAACTGGTGGACAATGCTCAAATGACCTTTTATTAAAGGAAGGCAAATCATGGGTGCAGATCCTGTAGACAACGAATGTGGACTTGATACAGAAAAGTGGTATTCCTGGTGTTATACACAAACTTGACATTGTAAAAGTGAATGAACATGTCAATTGGAAGTTCTTAATCCACATGCTTAAGGATATGGGTTTCGGAAGTAAATGGACAAATTGGATTTTCTTCTGTATCAGTAAAATCTGACATTCAGTCCTTGTTAACAGCACACCTGTGGGTTTCTTTGCTGCTGAAAGGGTTTTGAGACAGGGGGATCATATTTCCCTTTTCTTTTTATTTTGGTACTGGAATATTTTAGCAAGATATTGTCGGTGGCATATGAGAATGGATGTATTAGAGCTTCAGGGTACATAACAATATCGAAAACACCTTGGAAGTATTACATTTATTGTATGCAGTACATAACAATATCCAAAACACCTTGAAAGAATCACGTTTATCGTACATGGATGATGCACCGGCGATGTGTGACACTGATGTTGCATAACTGAAATATTTGAGAATGATTCTGGTAATATTTATAGCTTCTTCTGGATTGCCTATTAATTGGGAAGAAAAGTCGATACCTTTAAATGAGTATGCTAACTACATTAGATTGATCGGAACTCTGGGTTGTCAGATAAGTACACTTGCAACAACTTATTTGGGTTTGCCACTGGGTGCTAAACACAAAGCGGGCAGCATTTAGGAAGGAGTGTTGGAGAGATGTGGAAACAGATTAGCAAGTTAGAAGAAGCAATATCTTTCACTCGGAGGAAGATTGACTCTTATTAAATAGCGTGTTCGACACACTTCCAACCTATGTGATGTCTCTGTTCTCATTTCCTGTCAATGAGAAAAGAATTGATAGGCTTCGGAAAAACTTCTTATGGCAAGGCAATTAAGGAAACAAAAAACTTCAACCTGGTAAGCTGGAGTACTGTTATTAAGAACAAGAAAGATGGTGGTTTGGGCATTAAAAACCTCCGATTACACAACAGGAGCTTGCTATTAAGTGGGGCTCTGGAGGTTCAACACTGAGGCAGAATCACTATGGATTGGTGTTATCAAAAGCAAGTACGGAACTGATGGATATTGGTGTTCCAAAGATGTCAAAACACCTTATGGAGTTTCTGTTTAGAAAAGTATCAGATGAATGTGGCCTAGTTTCATATCTAAAATTGGATTCAAAGTTGGCAATGGAGAGAAAATCTCATTTTGGCTGGATAATTGGCTGGTCATGGACCTTTGAGGGACCTCTTCAGTCTTCCCTGATTTCTTTATTCTGGCAGCACACAGTGCTCCTTCTTTGGCAGAAAACAAAAAAATGATGGTGTTTGGAACATACAGTTTAGAAGAAATTTCAATGATTGGGAAGTGCTGAAATTTTTAACCTTCTGAATACAAATCAGTAGCTATTCATCACTGATGACAGCCTTACATGGAAGCCAAGGAGCAATGGAGTTTTTTCAGTAAGTTCTTGCAACAAAGATCTAAGAAAGGTGGATAGTCCTGAAAAGCCTTGGCTTGGAGAAAGGTCCATGGCTCCAACTCAAGGTTGCTTGGTTCACATGGATAGTGTTTAATGAAGCTGGTCTTACACATGACAATCTACAAAAGAGAGGTATTCTTTAACTAGCAAATGTTTTCTCTGTGGAAGAGAAACAGAAAATACAGTTTAGAAGAAATTTCAATGATTGGGAAGTGCTGAATTCAACCTTCTGAATACAAATCAGCAGCTACCCATCACTGATGATAGCCTAATATGGAAGCCAAGGAGCAATAGAGTTTTTTCAGTAAGTTCTTGCTACAAAGATCTAATAAAGGTGGATAATCCTGAAAAGCCTTGGCCATCAAAAAAATTGGAGGTCCAGGTCTCCAACTCAAGGTTGTTTGCGCCACATGGATAGTGTTTAATGAAGCTCGTCTTACATGAGAATCTACAGAAGACGCATTGCTTTAACTAGCAAATGTTTTCTCTGTGGAAGAAAAACAGACAATACGAATCACTTATTTTTGCACTGCCAAGTTACCACCCAACTGTGGCAGCTCTTCATGAATATGATTGGTTTGCAGTGGGTTATGCCAAGGTCAATAGGGGATATGCTGAGGTGCTGGTATAGAAAGTGGGCCAGGAAGAGAAAGCTATTATGATGGAACACTATACCAGCGTGCATCTGGTGAACTATTTTGGACCGAGAGAAATAGAAGATGTTTTGAAGACAATACTAACTCCATTCAAAAGATTAAGGCCAATTGTACATTTATGGTATGCTGTTGGTGTAGAATGGAATATGTAAATGAAGCTGAAATAGTTTTACAGGTGCCAGAGTCTTTACAGGATTACTGGCGGTACTTTTGCTTTTTTTGCTACTTCGCTGATATTGTATGGTGGCTACAGCACAATCTTCGTGCTGGTTTAATTTATTTATGAGATTACTTTACCTTTTCAAAAAGAAAACATTAGGCAGTGGTTTTCATTTTACTGGACCAAACGTTACCTCACGCCCAATCTGTTTCACTGATTTCTTGAAAGGAGTCACCAAATCAACACGGCGATCTTCCTCAGTATCCTGTAGAAAATCTTCATCATCCTCATCCTCCATGTTAGCACGAGGCTCCAAAAGAGGTAAATAAAATAATAGGAAAGATCTCAAGGAGGTCAGTGCAAGATTCCTCCACATAAATGCTGAGAATAAAGGTTTTAACTCAATGTTGTATTGTTTGGTACTATACTTCAATGAATCATGCTGAAAATTAATTATTGATTCACTTTGTATGCTAGATATATAATCTTCAGAAAATCCCGTGCCAGCATCGCAAAATGCAACTCGTGCTGCACCATTACTGTCAAAACAACACATAGTCAAGGTTTTGCTGACAGTAGAAATGAATAAGCGTCAAATATTTTTCTTATGACAGAAGATGGGAATAAACATAACGAAAAAATGTAGTACACTAGTGTTCTGTCCCAGTATGGCAAAACTAAACTTTTTAAACCGCCGAGCAGCAGCTAGTTAGCTAGCTACACCCACCCTCTCTGACTTGTTAGAAGTACAGATTTGCAGTTAGTGATTTGCAGATATATACACTATTAATATGAGAATTACAGTTTCTTTACGAAAAATCCCTCTAATGAGGACTACAGTCATCATTTTATAATGAATTCCACCATTAATGAATCAAGTTTGAACCAGAAAAGACTTATAGATAAAGACCTTGAATCAAAATCTTACGCAAAATAAGTTCAAATATCATATTTTATTTCCTGTTGAGCTAACAGTCAAACCCAAATAAACTGATACACAGTAGGATGCAATGAGTCCTATATTTTCTTCAGATCCATACTAAATTAAACTTCCCTATGGAACATTTAAAAATAAGAGGATGTTTTTATAAAAAGAGCTGAATTCTATTGAAGGGAGAATGTAATTGGCTGATAAAGGATCATCTCCGCCATTTGGCCAAGCATCCTCTTCTTTTCTTGGGATGGAACCTGATAGAATTTGACCGTATTAGTCACCAAGGAGATGGTATAGCAGTGGAGAAATGGGAGTACCAACATGGAGATCCCAACGCTCAACTCCCAACTACAACACTTGGCGTTACCCCATCTGCTCTAACCTTGGTGAGCAGCCATAGCTTCCAGTAGATCAATGAAGGTGCAGGAAAGCTAGCCCAAACAACACTTGATTTTTTTTTTTATAAAAAGAGAGTTTCACCATCTTATAACAGAAAAAATTAAGAAATTCTAGTGGATCAGCAAGGTCAGATGACCAACGCATTGAACAACCAACAAATAAGAAAGGTTGTTATGAGTTATAGTGGGGTCTACTCATGGAACTAATATCTGAATAATAAGTCATTGTCAGATAGAACTCACGAGGAAGAAGATAATATAGACTATGGTTCTCCTAGGTTGAGAATAGATTAAAGGTGTGGAAGAAGTTGTATGGCCCTTGCAGTCTAAGTTGCGCGTACTCTTCATTTTCGATGCCGCACCCGTGTTGAACTCTCAAAAATACACTACTTTTGGAGAATCCGACACGCACCCGTCGACATTTTTGAAGAGTCCTAGCAACATAGCTTGCAGCCATACATACACACACAAAATCAACATCAACAACAAAAAGTTCAACCTTTTAGGGATTCTAAGTAAGGAACATCATAGAAAAAATGTGACAAAACAAGGGAGACATCTAGAAAATTCAAAAGAGAGGCATCCGTGGATAGAAGGAAGGAAATTAGCTCAACAGCTTAAGAGACTTGCAATAAAACATCAATAATGACAATATGGAGAGATGTGCTCCGCAGTAGTGAGTCCTAGTGCTGCTTAGTCCCTGCAAGCATTTAACTTATTGTATAAGGTTGTTGCCGCAACACGAGGGATTTTCTATGGGTTACTTGTGTAGTTGAAATCTTTATATATGGAATGTCTTTTGCAACCATTATGAATGGCTGACAATATCAGGCCTCAAGTTCTTGCTTACCAATCAAAAAGATTGTGAATCCAAAGAAACACGAAGTATGAACTTCTCAATCTATTAGCTTTGAGAGCACAACATAGTGAATTTTCCATCCAATAAAGACCGCTCTACCCTTATTACCAAAATAAGGCTGCTCTAGCTTTAATGCTCCTAGTATTGGAAAAGAATATTTGCCAATGCATAAAAATGCACACACAATAATGTTTACATTATAAGTGAAAGTTAAAGGAAAAGGGTGGCTGAACTATTAGCAGCGCCAGCACTAATTGAACTCTGAATAGAGACTTACTATAATGATATGCAATCACAAATGACATCATAACCGATATAGTCTTTAACCAAAATTTAGGTCATTGAGAGAAAGAGCACACAATCAACAAACTCCAGAGTCCGCATTATCCATCTGACTTAGAGATTAGAATTTAATATGTCAAACACCAAAGGATTGCCCGAGGCTTTGGTCTAGTGATAATAGTGCAGCGTGATGTGGGGGTTAGGTGCTTCAAACCTGTAGTATACAAAAGCCTAGCACTTAGGTGGAGAAGGGTAGAGGGGCGGGCTCAATATCCACCGAGTTTGGAATCGTGCATTACTAGCCTTGGGATTTCTTGGTTATCAAAAGAAGGCATAAACAAAAGGATTTGATCTTGTCACATTCAATCAAAAACCAGCATGAGTTCTCCAAAACAAGGTTGCCTCCAAGAATTGAACTATGAATAGAGCCATATAATCAACTAATACAATCACAAATGACATCATAACTTAACATTATTTCTTTAACCATCATGTTTGCTTCAAACACAAAAGAATTTAGATTTAATTTATTAGATCACCGCCCAAAAACAACTATAAGACTCAGAACATTACCAAAGTTCAATATAATGTTACTCCTTTAAAACCCCTATCATGCATATACCGTGACAGTATGAACTGTATAACATGGACACAATAAACATAGCACATTATAAAGACTCAAGTGTATATGCATACCCAAAAAAAGCCCTAGCAGCAAAAGGGTAACTAGCAGCAACAGAAGCAGCAGCAGTTGAGGCAGCGAGCTTGGCTGAGAAGACGCCATGAGAATGAAGGGTTTGACCCGTAATGCTTGGATTTTTTCTCAGTAGATCCAATACTATAGCTATTCCCGCCATTGGAGGGGGTATCTAGAAGCTTCTATTTCTATAAATCAAGAAAGTGTATTTTCTTTTAGATTACTTATCAAGATTCAACACCATAACCAAACTTGTTGATTTGCACAACCCTCTCAACACCAAATATGAGCTAAAATTTAGTGTCTTTTTCGGCTTTACAGCAGAAAATAAATGGAAGGAGTGAATTATATTTGCGGGACAAGATATCTTGGCAATCGATTTTGATTGTTCGAGGTAGCAACAAGTACATATAAAGAGGGAGAAGAAGCATTTGTCTGAAGTTGGGAGTTGTTGCAAGGAGGCTAACCCGTTGATTAAAACGCACGGCGTGTTTATTAGTAAAGGAAAATACAAATATGATCCCTTAAGTTTGAGAGCAGGTTAAAAATAGTCTAATAAATATATATTTGACAGTTTTAGTCCTATAAGTTTGTCACAAGTGCACTTAACTATTTTTGTCCTTTAAATTTGTAAAAGTTAATACTTTTAGTCTCCAATAATTTTCTTTATGAAACTCTATCAGTTAAATTTGACTGAAATTATAAGAATAAATTAGTGAGAACTCATATTTAGAGTTACATACTACTAATAAAAGCCAAATATTATAGGATAAAATTGAGAAAAACTAACGGGCTTCATCATATCGAAAAATAGTGCCACGAAGTACAAAAATCAAGGTCCATCAGTTAGGTAAAATAGACTAATCTCGATTTTTAAAAAAATAAATACGTCCATTATTTTTCTCTATATTCTTAAACTACAATTTTGCACTTCAAAAATTGACGCCTATCCGTCAAATTTCATTTTGAAAAAATAGTTGATGGACTCCCACAATTTTCTTTAAAAAGATCTAAACAACAATCATAATTTCGTGCATTTTGCACAAAATTAACCAAACTAACGTCTGCTGATTCTTTTTTTAAATAATTTATAATTTTCACGTATTTTTGCATAAAAGTACTAGCGGTTCTATCCGTCAATTTTAGTAAAATAGAGGTTTTTTTAAGATATTGGTTATCCAATAGTGTCCCTTGATTTTAAATTTTTTTTTATAGTTTCTTATATTTCTAAAGTCAGGTGCAGTTTTTAAAGGTGTAATTTCTGCTAATTTATTTTAATATCTTTTTAGTGTCTAGTGTAGTTATCTGTGTTGCATAGTTTAGGATTGGTATAATTTTTTTTATTTTTATAATTATTTTTATTGGTAAATATATTGTAAATTACAGTTGAAAATAAAATTTAAAAAATAAATAAATAAATATTTAGGTTGAGGCGCGGATATATCGCTCTCTTTAAGGAGAATCAAGTTCAATGCGGTATAATTTTTATCGATCTAGTAGTAATACACTTGACTTGTCCCCTCTAGGATACAACAACCCAACAACGTTGTTTGACTCAAATAACTCCGGATTAGTTAAAGAGTCCAAAACTCCACCAAAAGAACACATTCCTTCAATATAAAATTATTCTCTTTTAGATAGTGTATTAGTTGAAGATTTAGAATATTTTTCTATATCTCAACTCTCTCTTTCACTACACTAACCTCAATATATACTATATTTTCCACACTTTTCATCTTCCTCTACTTTTTACATCTATCAACACAAGGAAGAAAACATCCTTTATATAGGTGTATGATTTCTTCCAGAAGTAAATGTCAAGAATGTGGATAGTTATTTGAGGTATAATAAAATAATTAGTAGGATATAGTGTGATTAGTGGTCATATGAGTTACAAAAAATAATAACACCATTTTATCCACTTTATGTCGATTAATTATAATATTAAACTGCATAAACACTGATATTCATCCACTTATTTTAATATTAAAATAAGAGATTTCACCATTCATAATGAAGGTATGCTCGGCATTAAACCTTCACTCGGTAAAACAATAATCTTTACTTCAAAGTCAGTAATGGTCTCAGACTTGAACTATATCTTCTTAAGAGAAATAAAGTATCACCGTTTACACATAATAATCAAGGTGTTAACATTAGTTTTATTAGTCAACACATTACGACCTTGCGTTATTTCGATTTTTCGTGAGTGTTTTTTAGAACAAGCCTCATTCTTATAGGAAGCGACCTACTTCCACACTTACATAGCTGAAATCTGTCGAGAGTGCTCCTGTAAGTTTAACACCACTTATACGAGCTAAGATTTTCATTAAGAGTTTTTTTAAACTCAACCTCCACAAACCATTACAGGAAAAATGCACTCACATCATAGGAAGGTAATTAATAAAATAATAGTGCATTTCACAACAGTCGTCATATGATTTATTTTTCCAATTGAACTTGGTCATGGGATCTCTAGTTCCCAACTTGGGTTTCCTCATATATGACTCAAAAACTTTTAGACTTCAATCCATCCTCCTCAATGTGCTTCAGACCATTTGTCTTGCCAAAGCCTTGGTTAGATTATTTGCAAGATTTGACACAATCAAAGTTTATGGTATCACTTGTTAAATATGATTTCACAATAAAATACTTTCTTTTTATGGGTCTGAATTTACCGTTGTAATAACGATATTATACTTTGCCAATAATATTCATTCCATCACGATTAATTCAAATAGAAGGAATTATTTTTTAAAATAAGATATTTGAAATAATAAATTTCTCAACTAATTCTCATCCTCACTAGCTGAAGTTGAAGTAACAAATTCAGCCTATATGGTATAGTTAGCAATAACTTTTTATTTTCAACAAATAACACCAAAATTTTCTTATCTACATCCAAAAAAAATTGAGTACAACATGATATTTTTTATAAAACAAGCCACAAATTTTTTGTACCAATTTAATATACCTGGTTTGCTTATACCTGCTAAGTATTTCTTACGCAATATCAAACCAAGTGCAATCAATCACATATCTTATATTTTCGATTGGGCTAGCATACTCTCCTTTTTTTATCACATCATTTTCACACATTTGAATCAAAAAGAGTTGCAACACACGTACAATCAATAAAATTGTACTTCACAAATTTTTTAATAAAAATGTGACTTTTCAAGGAATATGTCATCACGTAATTTTTTGGTACTTTTTATTCCAAGAATGAAATTTATTCACTCAAATATTACATGTCAAAATGGCTTCTTAATATGTTTTTTATGTTTTCTTTGATGACACCTATGTTAGAGCCAAAAATCTTATATGCAACCAATAACATGTGAATTATTTCAAGATTAATATATGCACTTGTAACACTTTTTTAAAGCATTCTCAAAGATGCAAATTTCATATTTTTCATGATGTATATTTTTTTCTCATTTCATCAACCTCACTATTTTGAGAATTTAAATATCAATTTATGTTCATGAAAAGTAGTATCACTTTATTCATGAAAGATATTAGGTAATTTTTTTACCCTTCCTCTGCTTGAGTTGAGCAGGTAGAAAAATACTTTTCCCTTTCATCAACCACTTGAAGAGATCTCGTGACATTGAAACGGAATGATGTTGAGATATCCTATCTTGATATCTGCAATTTTTCAAATTGTAATAAGAATGAATCTCCTTAAAATTGTTAGTATAAATTACAGTTGAAAATAAAATTAACAAAAATGAATAAATAAATATTTAGGCTAAGGCGCAAATATCTCGCTCTCTTTAAGGAGATTCAAATACACTGCGGTATAATCTTCACCAATCCAGCATTAATACGCTTGACTTGTCCCTTCTAGGATATAACAGTCCAACAACGTCGTATGACTCCAACAACTCCGGATTAGTTGAAGAGTCCAAGGCTCCACCAAAAGAACACCTTCCTTTTATATAAAATTATTCTCAATTATATAGTGTTAGTTGAAGTCTTAGAATATATTTCTTCGTCTCAACTCTCTCTTTCGCTACACTAACCTCAATATATACTATAATATTTTTCACACTTCTCATCTTTCTTTATTTTTTACATCCATCAACATAAGAAAGAAAACATCCTTTATATAGGTGTAAGATTTCTTCCACAAGTAAATGCCAAGAATTGGGTAATTATTCGAGGTGTAACAGGATAATTAGTAGGATATAATGTGATTAATGGTTACATGAGTTACAAAGAATAATGACACCACTTTCTTTACTTTATGTCCATTAATTATCATAAATTTTAATATTAAAATGCAAAAATACCAATATGTTTTTCATAGTTCGCTTCAAATTCAATAGATAGAGTTAGATAAAAATTTTGTCGGAGACTAAAAATATTAATTTTTGACAAACTTAAAGAATCAAAATTGTTAAGTGCTTATCTAAGAAATTATTTTGACTCTATCCTCAAATAAAATAAACCATTTTTGTCATTTTCTCTTTATTAGTACTTTAATCATACTTAAATAAAACACATAATCTTAAGAAAATGAGATAATATAAAAAAAAATACTTAATAATATCTTGCTATTCTAAATTCCTGACGTTAACGTCAAGTAAATCGACCAAGGAATATCATAAGTTATAGAGAACCTAGAAATCAATGGAAAAAAATTCAACCCTTTTTTTTCTACCCGTAGACATTCAGCTATATGTAAAAAAAAATTATCCACAAATTATATAACAAAATGATGATGCAGTTTACTACAAATTATTGAAGAGGAAAAGAAGAAAAAATTAGAAAAGAAGAAGCGGTGATAGACTACTTTTGTTTTTAGGCATTTTCTGTTAACCCTTCAAATGGTACACTTAAATTTATAAATCATAATTTAAAGATACGTGGATTAAATCGATAAAATAATGAAATACAATGAAACAAATTATTAGAATTGAATAATAAAGCAATTGACGAATTGATAAAGGTTAAAATTGATCAGAGCTCTATTCGTTGGTCTAATGACACCGGAAAAAGAATTTGCAGCACTGAAAATATAAGAACAAAAGAAGACTTGAACACAAAGAGTTCTTGCTACTATTGCTTGTAATTCGTGAAAACTTGACGCCCCTTGAAGAATGAAAAAAGAACTATTTATATCTAAACCCTAAAGTACTAATTCCGTAATCTCCCTCATCAGATCCTTTAATTATATATTTGTTTCCATCACATAACGACCGACGGAGATCTTGGGATCTCGAATAACGACCGATTGATTTGGTTGATTCGAACCATTCTCGGTGCTCGATATCATTTTTTTGGATCCAATTGAGTACACCTTAACACCAGTCTTTGATACTCTCATATCGGACCCTCATATTGACTCAAATCTAGCTTGTTGTGTCTTCACATGTCGATTCTTGATTCGAACACCAATGATTTCAGATTTCACCCTACACAAATAGTCTCCTTGCTTTTCAGTTACTCATTGGCTTGAAACAGAAAGTGAAAAAAATCTTTGGATTCTAAGAGGGAAGGTAAATGAAAAGTCATCTGATACTTTGACAAGAATCACATCCTATCTCATTTAATGCTTCAGCCATGTGTCCACCTTTTGTTGGTTCACGTCTGCTACCGATTACTGATGTAATAACGAATTTCCCTCCTTATTTAAACTGCCATTCACCATTATTTCCTTCTTATCTTTTTTGAACTAATCCTATATCTTTGACTCTGCAATTTCTAGCTTCACAAACCCTCGCTAGAGTTTGATCAGAAAACACCACTCTTCAACTCTTCATTCTTTCGTGATCTCATTCACCATGTCTTCATCTTCTTCTCCTCAATAAGGAATTCCACCCACTAGTCAAGGGAAATCTCTAGCGCTACCTGTCCTTACCAGTGACAATCTTTCCTTCAGTAGTGGTCCTACTATTACCAAGAAGAAAAGTAAGAGAGATGACATAGTCGAGCCCACAATCGATATGATCCTACCTGTATAGTTATATTTTAAAAAGGACTTGCAATCTTAGATCCTATTTATGAAACAAACAGGAGACTGTGATAAATTGTCCGACAAATCTTTGCAAACAAAGCTTCACATCTCTCCACTGTCTGAATGGATTATAAATGGACAAGCGAAGTCTAGATATAGACTGTTGATATGTTCAATAAGGTGATATTTGAGGGACCAAACTTCTCGTACGTATACACATATCCCTTCTCACTTGGGTGTAGTGATCCAAAGATCGATCATATTATACTCTAGTTTTGCAAGACCGACCAGTTTGCTTCAACAAAGTGGGTCCTTTTATTTGGAGAGTGGTCACGTGTCTTTAATATCTAGTTGGTAAAGCTGAACTACAGTTCACCTTCCTTCATTTGATCCTGCTCTACTCCCCATGATTTTTTGTGAGGTGGAGTTAACAACTTGATTAAGCAGGGATCGAGGGCTATACTCTCTAATTTGGATGATGACTATGACTGGGGCTGGATGGAGATGGTCAAGGTCGAGGCCACTGAAGAGATAATATCGAAAACCAATATGTTGTTCCCGAAATTCTGAAACTATGCTCGTAAGCTTCTTCTCTTACTGTCATTTTCTTTTATCATCTAAATTTAGGCAGTTGTTTACTCAACTTTCTGCCTGAAAGCCTTCTGTAGATATGAAAATATTTAATTGGATTTAGACTATCTTGAACACCTTGAGGGTAGATAAATAAACTTCAAAATAGATTTTCAAGGACAAGGGTTGGAAAGTCAAGAACCACAATAGTATCCCCTACGCTAGTGCACCGATTCTTACTACTTACATCCTTCTAACTTGTGTATTGTAAAAAGTCTGCCCAAGGGCTCTTTGTCTCATCAGGCTGTTGAAGTGTCAACTAACTGTGAGGAGGTTCAAAGGGTCATACAATAGGTTTTTGATCACAAGAGCCTCGTGAAGAGGTCACAGCAACGGGGAAACCCTTGCCCTCTCCGAGCCCCTATCCCAAAGAGAAGAAAACCTAAAAGGTCCCTTCTAATGGAGAACTTTACGTACCTCTTCCAGAAACCCAATCCTCATCACCAATGATAGTGAATCTTGAAAGTGATTAGGCCGAGGAAGAAGATTTTCTCCTCTGAGGGAGATTTCTAACTGGGCTAAAATGTCCGATGAGGCTATGCAGCATTTCAAAAAGTATGACATCATGGAACGAATTAAATCTTGGTTTCATCCTTAGGAATCAGAGAAAGCTCATCTGAGGGATACTTATGTCAATGCTCCTCCTTTTTTATCATTATTGTTTTTAAGTTATTCGGATCATTGCTTCTTATGCTCTCCGGCCAATCAGAATTGCTGCTCATCTGATTCATCAAGTTTGGTCAACATCTTCCCTATGCAAATTTAGGATCCTTCCAACAAGTGTTCCATAACAATCACAATTTAGAAGGAAACCTATCTTCTTTCTAAGCTTCTCGGTGTGACCTGTTGACTCCCAACTATATCCCTAGTCTTCCTTATGTCATCCTTTTTTTTTCAAACGTCCACCTACACATAAGGAATATGTGGCTTCCCCTTCTCATTCTTGTATTCCTTCACCCTCTGTTCCTTCCTCCTCTAGAACTCTATCAAGTTTGTTTTGTTGCCACAATAATAGAGCTGCTCAAGTTTGCTTCTATAATATTTTCCCTCTGTGATTAATCCTGCATTGTTACATTCTCCTTTTGTTGAAAAAATTTCTCTACCCATTCTTTAGTGTTAATATTGGCTTTCTTCTACAAGTTATTCTCCTAACTTTGTTCAAGTTGCTTTTCTAACTTCTTAACTTGATCTTTTCCCTTCTCTATTATGTTGGCATAATTTGGAATTTCATGTTCCACTCCATTATATGATACATGTTCCCCTGTGTCTACTGTCTGATTGTTTTGAGCTTCTACATGCTCCTAATTTATTTTCAAAGCCTTAAATTTGTTTTATACCTTGATTCAATTCTATGTTTTCCCTTAATTGCCTGAAGATGTCTTTTGATTATTGTCCTTCACCTTTTTGTCCTTCATCTGATTATTTTAATTGCCCTTACAAGAAATTCTCTTATCTTTAGTAACATTCCATTCTTCAGGGTTACCAATTATTTTTCCACTAGTAAGTTTCCTAGGAAAGAGCCTGTTTGTTGGATACTCTCTTGGCGAACTTGTGCATTCATCTTTACACCACTATTATTGTCCACCACACCTTTCTGTTTCTTCCATTTTCAACTGTCCTATCAAGAACATTAACATTCCTAGTGTTGTCTTCCTTCTTTAGGGCTAGTTCTGGGAGTAGTACTCCACACTCATACACATTATGGCCTTGCAGTTTGCATCTTTTACAGTACTTTATTAAGTAATCATATAATATTTTTACCTTGACAGTCATCAAAGCACTTGTGTTTTCATCCTCAATGTCTATCTAGACATGGTCTTTATAAAAGTTGTCATACCTCAAACCCAGGGAGGCGTGACTGGCACCCTGTGTCGCACCTAATCGAGCACACCCTGCCACAAGACTAACTACAACAAGTCAGAACCAATGGGGTTCAGCATCACAATAACTATAATAACAGAATGAGCAATAGAATAGAACGGAAGCTGGCTTTAGCCTAATCATAGAGAAACATACAATTGGCCGACAAGGCCACAAAATAGAATAACAACCCGAACTATAGGGCCCTGCAGGTCTACAACAACAATACTACAACCTCAATAATGTCTACGAGCCTGTATAAATACAACAGTAATTAAGTGATCGGGACAGGACCAGAATTACCCATAAAACAAACACTGGCAACTCTAGAAGACTTGAAACTTACAGACTCAGCTGGAAATCTACTCAGTGACCAAGAATTGAGTTACCTGCTAATGTAGGGCGTATTTACACACTTATTTATCATATTTTACCCATGCTTAGCTATGTTTTGAAAATAAATTATGTGTGTTTTCTTTGATTCTATATGATATTTGTGGAAAAGAGCTAACGCACATTATTAAATATTTTTAGGGATTAAAGTGATGGCTTGGGCTTAATTATAGTTAAAAAGAGAGAGTATGGCAAAATTGGGATGAGGAAACAAGTATGATTGAGGTTGACATTGTATAGGCACATCTATGTTATGGCCTGTGTGATGCACAGGCAAGGTTGCTGCCTTGAGAGGCGCGACGCACAACCATCCCAGTGCATGGAGAGGCGCAGCGTATAGGGTTACTCCAGACGACCAAAGGTTCAATCCCAGTTTGAGTAGGAACAAAAACTGCAAAACCCAATTTCAATCCACGTAGGAACAATGAAGACTTAAACTACTACTATATATACCCATTCTGAGGAGGTTTTAGAAATGCAACATAGTCGACCATAGTGCAACTTTAGATTCAAATATTGTGGAATATTATTGTCAAGTTTGCACCATTCATACTTTACGAATTTGTCGAATATTTGTTTGAGAGTTCATCAAGTTCTCGTGATTCAATTTAGCTTTGAAGATTTGTTAAATAATTTCATATTATTGTAAGTATTTCATTGTGATTTCTTCTACATCTTATGTTATTATTTTCTCAAACATGAGCAGCTAATTCTCTTGAGCTAGGGTTGTGGGAACCATGATGGATTAATGAAAGAAGGCAAAAATAAAATAGTGATTCTTGAATGGTGAATTGAGTGGATTATTATTCTCTTCGTTCTAATAAGTTTTAGTGGTTGCAAACGTTGAAACGTGTCTGTATCTTCAACTTGCTTGACCAAAGGGGTTGAAGTTAGAAAAAGAGAATAATAGTAGAAATTTGAGGCTACCAACCCTCATCTAATTAACTTGAGCTCTAACAAAGGATAGTTAATCCAAGACTTATGACAAGGAAAAAATATACACACCTAAAGTCCGAGAGAATTTAGGTGAAATTCATCTATGTAGGTCGAGAGACGTTATGTGAACTTAATGGCCAGTCTTACACAAAATTCACCAGGATAGATCACTAACAAAATAAGTCTACTAAATTATGAAATCACGGGGAACAAAATCCTAGTTTTGTCTCAATAATTTCATAAACAACTCAATCATAATTTAAGATTACTTGCATAATTTATTTGCAACTCCCCCTCCGAAATATTGACACAAGTTAATTTACTCATTGTTAATATATTCTTTCCTCCATATTCCCAGTGGGATCGACTCCAACCTAGTTGGGTTACTATATTTGACAGCTACCGCTTTATACTTCATTGCGAGGTGTAATTTGGGCGTGATCACCTGCTGATCAACACCTGCAAGCATGAATGCAGTGTCCAAACTAGGGCATTGGTACGGGAATATACTAAGTATGTACAACAGAAATAATAATAAGATTAAGAGTAAAAATCAACAAATACAATTAATAACACAAAGAGAATATAAGGCATCAATAGCAATATATCCTAGAAAACAAGTAACGCAAGCAGAACCTACCTGGCCCCTATAAGCCCAGCAAGTCTATAACAACAAAAACAAAGCAAACAGAGCCATCAGTCGTCACCTAACTGATACGACTTCACCTATCGCCACCTGTGCCATATAGGGCACCATCTAACCATTTTACTTGACTCATCTTTAGGCCTTGTCATGACCCAAATGGCCGTGATTGGCACCCACACTAAACCCCCGATGAGTGAACCACATTTCTCCACTCTTTACCCCAAACCATTGATATCCAAAAGAAATAAGCCACATTACAAAATAAATTAATGGAACATCGTTATAAGTAAAGAAACCAAAATCATCCTACTACAATAACACTCCCAGAATCTGATTGTCATTGCACATGAAGACGTCTACCTAACATTGTCTAAGATTGTATCAAGACAAAAATGAGTAAGAAGCTATAAATGTCTGACAAGAGACATCTTCGGAGGAGGAGAAGATCTGCACATCTAGCATCGCTCACATTTCCTTTAGTCTGCTACTGCTCTAAGGTGAGGTCGAGATGAGCTTCCGGGACTGGATTTTGCACTCAAAAAAGAAGTGCAGGAGTAGCATTAGTACGAAACACAATACTGGTAGGCGTCATCGGATGACCTTACATAATAACACACACACGTAAACAACAATATGCAATTAGCTCAGAACATCATTTATATAGAGACAATACACATTTCAGAAATTACTTCTACTCAGGTGCTAACTAGACTACTCACTGGATTGGGCCATCACTGCAGCGGTATCTTGACCACTGCCACGGTCTTGCTGTGGTGGAAAAAGTTTCACTACAACGGTATTACCTTGTCAGTAGCTTGACTTAGCTGTACACCCAACATTTCACTAACTCCTTACAACTTGCAATCACTAAACTCATCCCCGCTATTCACAATCATCATTAAACAATTGATACCACATAACCATACAAGCTATAGAATAAATCTTTCACAAAGATTGCACAACTTAATCACGAGTTCTTATTTAACTAATCCAACTATCGAGTCATCACAATGCCTTAACAATTCAGACGGTAACACATGACCACAAGTTCAGTTTAGTTAGGTACCTACATACTCAGTCCGATTCTCACATTCTTACAGTAAATCAATTAATACAATGAATGGTGATATGTCGAGCACATGCCTCCGTCTCATCACCATAAACACTTAGTCACAGAACATTAATGTACACACATGCCAGAGGGACTTATTTCTGCCCTTTCAGTCATGACCTGCTGGGGACTCTAGAAATCCATGTATTGTACTGGTGTGGTACCCGCTCCCACTTATATACTCATCTAGATGCTCCCCTCGGACATGAGCCACTCAATCATTATTGCTTGCTTGGATGCTCCCGTTGGGCATGAGCCACTCATCTCAAGATATTCATAGTATCCACATTCATTCTCATAATCAATATATCATCATTAAGTCCATTGATATGACCTTTAGGAGATCTCATCTTACCTCCATTAACTTAAGCATTTAAACAATTCAAATCATTCTCAGTAAGTACAAAAGGCCATAAACAAACCATACACATTCACTTTCATATTACACAGTTAACAATAACACATTAGGATCACTCAATTAGGGAATTCGACAAGGAAGATTTAAAACACTTAAGGTCTAAGACCAACATACATATTATTGTTCCACATCTACGCATACCATTATGAAAAGTATAACTCCTTGTAAACCATGACCTACCTCAATTTGGAGAGTTTGAATGCCAGCTACTCCGCTGGAGCCTTGCCTTTCCTCAACGCCTCCAAATATTCAAAGTCTAAAAACAAGAGATTGAGAAATTCAATAGTCTCCTTCCAAAATCAAGGGTTTTGAGAATTTAAATCCACCCCATTCTAACCATTATCATAAACCACTTCATTTCCTATGGCTTAATTCTTTAACATTACTCCCTCAAGCCCTTTCTAAGGCAGTTTTTAAGGGTAAGTCCCAATTTCACCTAGTTCTAAGTCTAAATTTCCACATGAACAACGTTTTACAATAACTATACCTTAGGGAGTGATCATTACTCCCTTCTAAACTTAGGAATCAATACCCATTAGTTCTCCATTATTCAACCCTAGTTCTACAAACCTAGGATTCTCTTGCTACCAAAATCACCATTAAGGGTCCCCCTTTATTCATAGGTGTTAAGGAATCAAACGTATAAAAGTAAGTCGAGTTTCTTACATTAAGAAGGGAAATCATACTGCTCTAGGGGAAAATGTCCTCTAGCTCTTAAGAGTTCGTGCTTAGGAAATAATGGGGAATAACCCCTAAAATCCCACTTAAAACCCACTTAATGATTCCTATTATCTACTGCAGCGGTCACTTTTCTGCTGTAGCAGACCCGCTATGACGGTCAGGACACTGCTACGGAAGATCCAATGGTTATTCTCCTGGTTTATTATAGCGGGACTCCAACCATCATGAAGGTCTCACTGTAGAAGAAATCCCACACCTACAGTGGTCCCCCATAACCAGTAGCTCCTAATCCTACTCTCAAACCACTTCCCAATTCAGAATTTTCACTATATTCACAACTACACCTTTCTATCCACAGCTTAGGCCAGTTAGGGTGTTCCAAACCTTTTCCCCTTGTAATGATGAATGGGTAATTACATAAGATACCAATTAAAACACCGTTCATCCCCGAATGGCCTACAAAAGAAAGGAAGAGAGCATACCAGATTCCACAAACAGTTGAGGATATTTGTTCCGTATGTCAGCTTTAGTGTCCCAAGTGGCTTTCTCTATGGTATGATTCTTCCACTGGACCTTTACCATTACAATCTCATTCAATCAACTTCCGGAACTCTCCATCTACTATCGCCATTGGCTCCTTCTCATAGGGAAAATTCTCATCTGGCAACACCAAGTCCCATTTAATAATGTATGACCTATCTCCATGGTATTTCTTCAACATGGAAACATGGAAGGTGGGATGTATTCCTGACCGTCCTAGCGGAAATGCTAATTCATAAGCTACTTCCCCTACACGTTGGAGAATCTCAAATGGCCCAATGTATCTCGGGCTAAGCTTGCCCAACTTCTCAAACCGCATTACCCCCTTCATAGGGGATACCTTGAGCAACACTTGCTCTCCCTCCATGAACTCCATATCTCTCACTTTCCTAACTGTGTATTGCTTCTGCCTGCTTTGAGCAGCTACCAAACATTCTTAAATTACCTGAACCTTTTTTAAGAACTTTTTAAGCAAATTCGTACCCCAAGATCTCACCTTAAATGCGTCAAACCATCCAATTAAGGACCTGCATTTCCTCCTATATAGAGCTCCAAAAGGCTCCATGCCAATGCTCGAATGGTGATTGTTGTTGTAAGCGAACTCTGCCAAGGTAAGAATTTATCCTAATGGCCAACAAAATCTATCACATAGGCCCAGAGAATATCCTCCAACACCTGAATGGTCCTTTCCAACTGTTCATTTGTCTGCGGATGGAGGACTATGATCAAATCCAACTGGTATCTAGTTCTGCCAGCAAAGTCCTCCAGAAATGGGAGGTGAACTGAGTACTCCTATTTTACATGATTGAAACTGGCACCCCATGCAACTGAATCACCTCCTTCACATACATCTTGGCCAGTCTCTCAGCATTATAAGTTACTTGAACAGGCAAGAAGTGGGTAGACTTGGTCAATCTATCAACAATGACCCAAATGGAGTTAAACTTCCCCAATGTCTTTGGAAGACCAACCACAAGTCCGTTGTTATCCTCTTCTATTTACACTCTAGGATGGACATCCTCTGAAGTACTCCCCGGGGCTTCTGGTGCTCGTACTTCACCCGAAATATGAACCATAAAATAAAATACCTATTAAAATGATTACAAGAATACCATCTACAGTACCTATTATCCAAAAAGGAATCCTTCCAGTAGTAATGTCCCTCTTCATCCTGTCCCAACAATAATGTCGCTTCAAGTCATGGTACATTTTAGTAACCCCAGGATGGATGGAGTACCTTGAATGAAAAGATGGTTTTAATCAGCTTGCCAACCTGGGGAACACACACACATCCCTTTATCCTCAGGACCCCTTCTTCATCTAACACTACTTCCTTAGCTTTTCCCCGCAGGACCCTGTCTCGAATCTTACTCAGCTTTGCATCCTCAAACTACCAGACTTTTATCTCTTATAAAAATGATGACTTAGCCTCTATGCTGGCTAGTATCTCACCTATTTCTATCAATGAAACTCTCATCAGACTGTTTTCCAGTTGATGAGTTGGTAATTTACCAACTCATTAGGCTTTTAAGCATGAGGTTTAGCTTAGTTTTTAAGTCTTTTAGTTAGAATTTATGCCCTTTTCCCTTTGGATGTTGCAGATACCTAACTTGAAGAGAAGGAGCATGAAATTAAGCAAAAAGGATGAAATTCAGGTGGAAACTGGTGCTCCACCAGAGGACATCAGTGAAATGCCGGTTAACCGAAAGCATTCACTAGAATGATGAAAAATTGTGACCGGTGTCTCACAAAATAGCATTCGCCAAACCGTCGGTGCCAACACTGAAATTCTTCGAAAATCACTTCACACCAGATGAAACCAACTGACAGGCCGCGGATGGACACCGGTGAACCACCGGTGAGTAGCAAGTAAAAGACGCTTGAAAAAGGGCAAAAACGTCCAACCTAAAAAAAGAGGAGAATGTTATGACCTAATTTTATACATATTCTAGAAAGTACTCTGAACAAG
>JACEIK010004129.1:94882-111027 GCA_018107945.1 Datura stramonium | reverse complement strand
TTTCACCCCGTATTCCTATTCCTGTGGGTTCGACAATCCGGTTCTTCAAAAGAGCCACTTTATTACTTGTACGACCCATACACTTGCGGGCTCATCACTAAACACCAGAATAGATCACTAGTGTAATTAAGAGTGCGTAGTTATGAAATCACGGGGAACACAATCCTAGTAACTTCACTCATTGAATACAATTAAATTTAACCAAGAATCTACTCTATGCTACATACCGTTTTCAATTATTTCTTGTTACAGACCTCCATCATAGGAAATAAGTAGATTGATAGTAATAGTAAATGCATTAACCGAGGTCCTCACCATATTCCTTGTGGGATTCAACTCCAACCCTTATTGGGTTCTATATTTGAACATCGACTGTTTTATATCTCATTTAGAGGTGTAATTTGGGGCGACAACAAATTTTGGCACCATTTGACAGGCGGGGATACTTACCACTATATTACAACGACGGTTCTTAGGATGAGGCATTGCCATATGTGACAACTCGTGACCTTCCTCACTTCCTAGCTACTAGAAATTCTGAATGATTCTTGGGCCTGACCAACGGATGGGAACAATGACTAGTTGGATGGGATAACGGATTGTTGTTTCCACTCTTTGTCACTGAAAGAGTTTGGAACCAACTTTGGATATCCCCCAAAGGACAGAAGGATGACCTGTTATCCAAAACAACGAATTGTTGTTTCCATCTGTTGTCACTGGGGTGACTTAAGCATTTTTTGGATCTCAACCCACGGCTACATAGAATGAGTCATTATATCAAATAATGAATCTTTGTGTGGCCTATTGTTTGAGAGAAGGAATATAACATGCTTTTGGACTGGGTTACAATGAGCAATAGGATGATTCGTTACTTCTTGCAATGAGTCGTTCTATGGCTCGTTGGTACCCTAAAGGAAATTTGTTGGAGCTTGCAATGACTCTTCTGATGAGTCATTATTCATGAAAATGACTCATTGGTTGATTCATTCTAAGGTAAGATTTTCTGGTTTCTTTTCTGGTTTTTCATTCAAGGCTGAGTTTGTTCCAAGAAACTTTTGGGGTTTTTACAACTATTAATCAACTGATCAAGATAGGTCCCCGACCTACTTGAAATTATACACAAAATATTTGAATATGCAAAACTGATAGCTAGCTAACATTCTAGAAAGAGTGGAGCTTACCAATCAACAACATATATAGAAACTCCTATTATAAAGGTCGATCTGGACCTCTATCTGTATCTACGGTATGAAATCCAGTGCTCCCAGACAAAAGAATATTAGTATGAATAATATACACTAGTATGTAAGGCTGAATATAATAGGCATAAAGGCAACTGCAATAGAAGGTAAATAGAGATACAACCTGAAACTCAAATTGTCACAACAGACAAAAAGCTGAAACTGAATACAGCTCAACTCTATATGCATGTAGATATATGTAATAAATTGTCCAACCAATAATCGGACAGATGATATAATTTCTGCCATATTCCACATGGCTGATAGATACTCGAACTGATGATATATAATCTATGTTGTATACGCTAATCGATACTCAGATTGCTCTATATATAATAATGGTCAAATAGAGCCCTTTCCACTCGATTATATCTTGGGGATAAATGCATAAGTAAGGCATAAAGTTATGAAGACTTATGCACTAAAGACTTTCTTAACAAAAATGAATCGTTGTTCAACTTTAAGTATAAAATCTATAAGCTTGAACAAGATTTAGCATCTTGCAAGATTAAGAACAACTAAACTTTCATGACAACCTTTAAAAAGACTCGAGTAGAGATATAAGACTTTTAGGCTAACTTGGATTCTTCTTCACGTATGAATTCTCAAAAAATAAAGCAAGATTCAACAAGTTTAATTACTATAAAACCGGACAATTAATAGAACAAAGTGTTTTAAATCAACAAATGAATGTCCCAAGCTTCAACGAAATAACTATACAAGGATATAGGATCTCATAATGATACTAGACTACAAGAACCATGACTCTTTATACTTGATACAAACAAATTATTTAAAGCTAAGCAGATAAGATCAATGTCCTCTCAAAAGGGACTAACTATAACAACAAATAATAATCTCAATACAACGATCAAACAATAACTAGAATTTGCTTGATATTGAATTCACGATATTATTTTATATGGGAAGAATATGTATAACGATAGAATATAAAGATCAATATTATACTCAAGGGAGTTAAAAACAATAATAGCAACAAACTTGACTCAATGAACCAATACGACAACTTGAATTCCTGCGACCCGAAGAAAAGGGTTATGCCTTTACATATCTCAAAATCTATTTTTGAAAGCTCGATTATACTCACCCCTTATCTTCACCACAAGTTTCTACTAAATATAACCAAAAAACTCCTACATAACCTTCAACCACACCCAAAACAGTCCACAATCAAGACAAATAGAAAAGACCTGATATTGGTAAATCATTCCTCGATAGTAATATAGAAATTCAAACTAATAATGGTAGGAGATTAAAATTACTTAGCTTTAATGAAGAAGCTTATCAATGGAGAACCTATGAATTTTAATAAGTTAACTCTCTACTTAATTGACACAAATACCTGAATTTGATGGAAAGAACGAGTTCTAGACGAGCTCTACGACTTCTTCAACTTGATCCTAACTTGGATTAACTTTTATGGAGGTTTTCTCTTGATTTCACCTTTAATCACACCCTAATCCCTAAGGAGAGAGGGAAGGGGATGAGCTACTCCTTAAGGGAAATAACTAAGGCAATATAACACCCAAAAGTCCCTAAGATCAGGTCCAAGACATGAAGCAGAAAACCAGCAGAAATGGAACTTTTTCCACAAGACGACCCACACCAGAAGTCGTGATTAGGAAAGATGACTCGTGGGTTGGGGATGTGGTCACCAAATGTATCCTAGAACCTAAATCAGCCCAGACACCATGAGTCAAAGGATGACTCATGGTACCATAGGACGACCCGTCCTGTCTAGCCGTTTTATGAGATTAGAAATTGTTCAAATCATCCCTGTGACCACAAGCAGAGGATTTGCTCCTAAACACTCAGAATCTCAAGTCAAGAACTAGGATTCCTCTCTAAAAGCTTCAAGGTTCAAGTTCTATCAAGGATTCTCCAACTCTAGGCATGTGGATTTCAATAGGGGTTGTGTCACGCCCCGAGCCTACACCCTGGGCGTAACACGGTACTTGAAGCCACAAGTGACCCAAGTCAACCCCTAGTCTATCAGTTACTAGCATTCTGAGTAAACATGGACAGCGGAACTTTGAAATAATATCATAAAATATTTATGAGAGGAAGGTCTGAAAACATAAAGTTCAAACAATAGAATAATACTGATAAATCTGAAAATCATGTCTGTCTGAAAGCCATCTAATAGAAGAGTTGCTGGGACAAGCCCCCAGCTAATTCTAAGTCTAACTGAAACTAATACATGAATGAAAGAAGGAAAATAGTGCCCTCAGATGATGAGGACTCACACTTCAACTGCTGCAACGAAGGATCTGAACTGCGGCAACTAACGGTGCTGGGTCTGAGAACCTGCAACTGTATCATGAAATGATACAACATAAAAGTATGCGTTAGTACTTTGAATTTACTGAGTAAGTGGGAGAAACATAACTGATAATAAAGTCTGGTTGAAATGACATGCAATGACCAACAGGTAAGCTGCACTGTATTGATGGTCAAGGACGTTCCCTAAGTCTGAAACCCTGAGGTTGAGATACTGTACTGAACTGAGTTAAACTGAGGACTAGAACTGAACTGAGCTGCTTATTCTGTAACTGGACTAGACTGACTAGTGGGAGAGTTTGTAACCGATATATAACCACGTAAGCTAGACGTGGAGTCCAATGTATACACCCAACCGGTAGGACCCAATATACCTTGCCAGGGTATAAAGGCATGAACTGAGTGATCACAAAAGTTTGGGGCCAAGTAATATTGTAACCTACACTGGCAACATAGTTCTGGGAACATGGGTGCGCTGGAACCCCGGCCCGCTTGGTGCTAAGTTCTACTCCCACTAGAAAACCTAAACCAAACTACTAAGATGATAGCTCGAAACTGGGGTTCAAGACTAGTCAGGGACGTATAACTACATGTACCCTGAGATTCTTATTGGACCAGATTCTGAAACTGGATTCTAGACTAGTCAGAGCTGCTTATCTAGAAGCATCGTGATCGTCTAAGAATAAGTTATAACTGAACTGGGGTCCTGGGGCTGGTCAGAGCTATATACTAGAATGTCATGACCGCCTAATGGACCAAAGACTATAAATCTGAGTCTGGTTTTGATAATTGAGAGGCACCATTGGCACCTCGAAATAAGACCAAAGTCAAACTGATCAGTTGACAGTTTTCTGAATATCTCTGAGGATTCTAGCATTCTGACTGACACTAAACTGATATGATTCTAGAGAGATTCTAGTTCTAACTGGTCTGGACTACTAGCAGCTAATAGAAAATTCAACTTATTCCAACAGTATGAGAATTTCATAATATAGAGAAATTCAAGAATTATAGGAACTCCATTCAACGAATAAAAGTCATTCTACTTCATGGGGTATTTACCCAACATATACGTATAGCAAGAAATTCTAGGAATTCAGCCCAAAGCATTCTTCATTCACTAGAGGGGATTTAACAAGCAAAATCATTACTCGAAAAATTAGGGCTTAAACTCACTTTTTGTATGAACACCAGCAATTTGATAAGGAATTTATGGGGATCATATCAACAATATACATGATCATCGTTCTTAGTGAAATCAACAAAAATAAACATGAATACTCTTCATATTCGAAAGCTCAGGGCTTAAAACTGATAGAAGAAATTGAGGAGGATTTTGGGGACACAAGGGAAGAACAATCCTCTTGTTAAAATCCCACATACCTGGTGAAGAAACCTGGAGAATTTTCTTGAGAATCGAAGAGAAAAGTTCAGCCCTAGCCCTTGCTCTAAAATACTCTGAGAGAAAATTCTACGATGTTTCTCTAAGGGTTAACATGAGAATGAGGGGAGAAACCATCCAAACCCTACAATAAGTCTGAAATTAGGTCCAAAACGACTTAGTTTAAAGCTTATGTGAATAGGAACTTACCAAATAATCCTTAGAAGTTCGCTGGGAAAAACTGTCAGGTTCCCCTAACGGGTGACATAACGAGTCGTAGTGACTGACCACTACTCGTGGTCACTCCCGTTAGGTACACTAGTAGATCACCATGAGGGACCCAACGAGTCGTTATCTATGACCACGACTCGTGGTCACCAGTCATGGACCATATTGTCTCATTCTGGAGATTTTATGCTAAGTCCCATAACGATCTACTTAACGAGTCATTTCCAGAGGTGAAAACTCGTTTCACCCACTCGTTGAGTACACTGATCAACTAAAATATTCCCAACTCAAGTCTGACCACCAGTGACTTAACGTGTCGTGGTTAGTGACCACGACTCGTGACGTCCCTCGTTAGGTACACTGCCTCCCTCCTTTATATTAACCAGTCTTCTCCTCACGACTCACCTAACGAGTTGTAAGGTTACTTGATGACTCGTCAAGTGGCTGTCCTACAATATTTCTATAGTTTTTCAGATTTCCTGCTTCATGCCCCGGAATTGGATTTTGAGTTTTCGAGGTGTTACAAGTTTTCCTTTCACCCTTGTATCCCAAAAGCTTTTAGAAAATATAAAAATCCTAGTCCTTTAGAAATCATGTCTTAGGTTCCTCATTCAGTTTATGATTTCCCTTATTATCCAGTGTTTTTAAGACTTCTATGATTATTATTATGTGATATTCATAATCTTATGTTCAGTTACCTATTTTCTTGTCATTAATTTTAGCTTGATTCTAAAGTTCAATATTTATGATTTAGCAATGCTTTAGAAAAATTTAGTGTGTTGTGAGTATATGATTCCCTTATGATTTCAGTATGCATATTTTGACATCATAACCAGTATTTTCAAGTTCTTTAGATTCTCATAATACTTTCAGATGAAGTACTATCTAACTTAGTCTTAGAACACCAATTTTTAAGCTATCAACAAATTATCAGTTGGGAATAGTACTTAGCACTGAGTTGGGCCAGGCTTTCAGCGCACCCGGGTCCCAAAACTATGTGTCGCCGTAAGTTTTAGCCCCAACGAGCATCAATTTTAGTGATCACACCAGCCATGCCTTTATACGCTAATAAGGTATATTGGGTCATTTTATTAGAGCGTATACATCAGACTCCATGTTTAGCTCGCGCGGTTTATGTTGGTTAACAGACTCTTCCACAGTTTAGTATAGTTACAATTTCAATCACAGCTACAGACTCAACTTTCAGTGCATGTACATGACCCTCAAACTCATTTTACTTGGATTTTTGTTTATGCATCCTCATACTATTATTCTATATCGGTATCTATGCATCTCAAATAGGGTCATTGTACTTCATTTAGTTTATGCATTCAGAATCACATTTTAGATTATCAGCTTATTTCATTTAGTCAGTTACATATCTCACATGCTTAGTGCATTTGAAGTACTAACCGCATACGTTCTCTTGCATTATATCCTATCATGATATAGATTCAGGTACTCAAGCACAGCATCCCGATTAGTTTCAATCCAGTGTCCATCAGAAGTTGTCAATGGTGAATCCTCATCATTTGAGGGTTAGTGTTATGTTTATTTCAGTTGTCTTTATTCTTATTTTCAATTTTAGACTTTTAGAGTTAGCTAGGAATTTTTCCCAGCAACTCATAAGTTAGTATAGGCTTTCAGATAGACAGTTAGTATTTACAGCATTGTGTTTTAATGTCAGACTCAATATTTATTTCTCTGATTTAAGTTTAGACTATTTTATTTACTCAAAATGTTGTTGAATTCAATTTACTTCTGCTCAATTTGTCTACAAATCACATCATATTAGTGTTATGCTATTCCATGGTTTAGCTCAGGATCACTTATGGCTCCAAGCGTTGTGTCACTTCCAGGGTGTAGGCTCGAGTTGTGATAAATTAATATTAGAGCATCAGGTTTAGGACTGTTCTAGGATATCTGAAAGTTGTGTTAAGTATAGTATTTTCCATGGGTGTGAATAGCGTCACACTTATGAAGAAGAGGCTATGAAATGTTTTAGGAAAATCTTACTTCTTTCATGATTCCTATCGTGTGATAGTGTAAATTCTAGTTAACCTTCTAACTCATGCTCTATGTATTTACAGATAATGCCTCCTAGAAGAGTAAACAGAAGGAGAAACAATAACAGGAACCAGTAAGCCCTACTAGCTCCAGCAGACCCTCTGAACAAACAAGTTACTCATGCTGAGTTTAGGGATGCATTTAAAATGTTTTCTCAAGTCATGACCAATTAGATCAATCAGTAGGCTGCTGCACCTCCTAACCCCAATAGAAGTGCAGCTACTGCTAGAGTCCAGAACTTTATTCGGATGAATCCTCTAGAGTTCCCTGACTCTAAGGTGGATGAGTATCCACAAGATTTCATCAATGAAGTTCAAAAGATCACTCAAATCATAGGCATTAACTCAGTTAAGAGTGTATACTTGGCAGCATATCAGTTGAAGAGAGTCTCCCAGACTTGGTACAAATAGTGGAAGGAGGATAGATGTGTTGATGCAAGATCAGTTGATTGGGATGAGTTTGTAACTGTGTTTCTGGGCAGGTTCTTCCCCCATGAATTGAGAGAAGCAAAGGTAGACGAACTCATTAACCTAAAGCAGAACTCCATGTCAATTTAGGAGTGCGCCCTAAAGTTTACTCAGTTGTCCAGGTATGCTCTGGAAATGGTTGCTGAGTCGAGGGCCCTAATGAGAACATTTATTTTGGGTGTCTCAAATTTAATGGTAAAGGAATGCAGGACACACTAATTAGGGATACAGATATCTCTCGACTCGTGATCCATGCTTAGCAGATTGAGGAAGAGAAGTTGAAGGAAAAGAAAAAGGAGGACAAGAGAGCCAGAACAGGTAATTTTGACTATTCTCAGTAGAGGTCAGGCAGTGGGAATCACTCACAGTATCAGCAGAAATCTTCAGCTTTGGTCCTTCTCGGCTAGTACTCCTTCTCTCAAGCCCCGTGTTGATCAGAAAAATAAATCGTTTGGCTCCAAGTCTCAAGGTAATATGTAGAGAAACCGTACTTTTCCAACATGTCCTAAGTGTGGTAAGATCATCCAGGTGAGTTCCAAGGAGGATTGTTTTAGGTGTGTTCAAATGGTCTATAGGTTGAGAGATTGCCCTTCAGTCGGACATGGAAAGACTCAGTCCACTATTTCAGCAGCCCCTTCGGGTCGCCCAACTTAACATGGTACTTCTTCTGGTAGGGGTGGAGGTCAGTGCCAGAACTGCTTCTATGCCTTGTCATCTCGTCAGGATCAAGAGAGCTCGCTTGATGTAGTTATTGGTAAGTTACGAGTCCTTTAGTTAGATGTAAATGCATTGTTAGATCCAGGATCCACACTTTCTTTTATAACTCCTTATATTTTAGTAAATTTTTATGTTAGTCCCAAAATCCTTTTAGAATACTTCTCGATCTTTACTCCTGTTGGTGAGTCAGTCATAGCTAAAAGGATATACAAAGATTGCTCGATCTGAGTTTTTTAGAAAATCAACACAATTGATCTAGTAGAGTTAGATATGCTTGATTTCAATATCATACTTATCATGGACTAGTTATAATCATGTTATGCCTCAATCGACTACAGAATCAGAGTTGTTAGGTTCTAGTTTACTAATGAACCAGTCTTAGAATGGAAGGAAGTATCTCAATGCCTATAGGTCTGTTTTTCTCTTACCTTAAAGCTAAAAAGATGATTTCTAAGGGTTGTATTTACCATCTACTCCAAGTTAAGGATTTCATCCATCTACTCTAGGTTAAGGATTCCAGGTCTGAAGCCCCAACCCTTCAGTCAATTCCAATTGTAAACAAGTTTCCATAAGTATTTCCCAAAGATCATTCTGAAGTCCTTCCCGAACAGAAAATTGACTTTGGAATAGACCTTCTTCTAGATACCCGACCTATCTCAATTCCTCCATACAGGATGGATTCATCTAAGCTTAAGGAGTTGAAAGATCAACTGAAAGACCTCTTAGACAAAGGCTTTATCAAACCCACCATCTCTCCGTATGTTGTTCCAGTTCTTTTCGTGCGTAAGAAGGACGATTCTCTCAAAATGTGCGTCGATTACCATCAATCGAACAAATTCATAGTCAAGAATAAATATATAATTCTCAAGATTGGTGACTTGTTCAATCAGATTTACGGTGCTAGTTGTTTTTAAAGATAGACCTCAGAGCCGGATATCATCAACTCAGAGTCAGAGAGTATGACATTCCGAAGACAGCCTTCAGAACTCGGTATGGTCACTAAGAATTTTTTATTATGTCCTTTGGTCTAACGAATGTTCTTACAACATTTATGGACTTGATGAACAGAGTGTACAAACAGTATTTAGACATGTTCATCATTGTTTTCATAGATGACATCCTTATTTATTCTGAAGCAAGGATGAGCATGTAGACTATTTGAGGATTATCTTGCAAATTCTTAAAGATTTCCAGTTATTCACTAAGTTCAATAAGTGTGAATTTTAGTTGAAATTAGTAATATTCCTTGTTCATATTATCTCTAGCGAGGGCATTCAGGTTTATCCTCAAAAGACCGAAGCAATTAGGAATTGGCCTAGATCCACCTCTCTATTAGACTTTAGGAGTTTCTTGGGTTTAGGCGGTTATTATAGACAGTTTGTGGAAGGTTTTTCCTCTATTTCCTCTCCCATATCTAGATTGACTCAGAAGAAAGTCAAATATCAATAGTCTGATGCTTGCAAGAAGAGTTTTTAAGAGTGATAGGCTTGACTCACTTCTGCTCCAATTTTGACTCTACTGAGGGTTCAAATGGGTTCATGGTTTATTGAGATGCCTCCAGAATTGTCTGTGGTTGTGTGTTGATGCAACATGGTAAAGGTTATAGCCTATTCTTCTAGACAACTCAAGGTTCATGATAAGAATTACTCGACTTATGATCTTGAGTTGGTAGTAGTAGTTTTTGCCTTAAAGATTTGTAGGCACTATCTCTATGGTGTTCATGTGGATGTGTTTACTAACCACAAAAACCTTCAGTATGTATTCAGTTAGAAGGATTTGAATCTTTGTCAGAGGAGATGACTCGAGTTATTGAAAGACTATAATATGAGCGTTGTGTACCATATGAGAAAGACCAATATAGTGGTTGATGCCCTCAGTAAAATATCCATGAGTAGGAGGACGAGAAGAAAGGATTGGTTCGCGATGTTCACAAGCTTGCACGTTGGGAGTTCTTCTGCTAAATTCAGCCAATAGTGGAGTTATAATTCAGAATGGTTTAGAATCTTGATGGATGTTAAGGAAAAGCAGGAAAATAATCTGATTTTTCTCAAAGTTGAAGGAAGCATTCCTTAAGAAGAGGTGGAGGTTTTCTCCAGAAGGGGAGATGATATGCTTCATTATTGAAATCGCATGTGTGTTCTGGATGTGGATGATTTGAGGTAGCTGATATTGACAGAAGACCATAGATCTCAGATTCTATTCACCTTGGTGCCACTAAGATTTACCATGATATATGGAAAGTCTATTGGTAGAATAGGCATGAAGAGGGATACGTAGAACTTATGGCTAAGTGTCCTAATTGCTAGTAGGTTAAGGTTGAACATCAGAGACCGAGAGGTATGACTCAGGATACCTGCATTCCTACTTGAAAGTGGGAAGAGATAAATATAGACTTCATTATAGGTTTACCTTATACACACCGATAACATGATTCGATATGCGTGGTTGTAGATCGGACGACTAAGTCAGCACGTTTCCTGCCAGTTAAGACTATAGATTCAGCCGAGGATTATGCTAGACTTTACATCCAGAAATTAGTCAGGTTGCACCAAGTCCCATTGTCCATCATTTCTGATAGGGGTACTCAGTTCACCTCATAATTTTGGAAGTCATTTTAAAAAGGTCTTGGTACCCAGGTTAAGTTCAGCACATCTTTTCACCCACATACAAATGGTTAGGCCGAGCAGACCATACAAACTTTATTGAACATGCTGAGATCTTGTGGGATCGAATTCAAAGGTAATTGGGATAATCACTTGCTTTCCATTAAGTTTTCTTATAATAACAGTTACCGCTCCAGTATTCAAATGGCTCCATTTTAGGCACTTTATGGTATGAGGTGTAGGTTTCCTATAGGGTGGTTTAAGGTTGGTAAATTTACCTTGAACAGACCTGATTCAGTTCATGAGGCTATAGAGAATGTTCAGCTTATTAGAGTAAGGTTGAAAATAGCTCAGAGTCGTCAAAAATCATATGCAGATATGAGGAGAAAAGAGCTTGAGTTTGCTATTGATGATTGAGTTTATTTGAAGATTTCACCCATGAAATGGGTGATAAGGTTTAGTAAAAAAGGAAAACTTTATCCTCTCTATGTTGGTCTTTATAGGATCTTGAGGCGTTTTGGCAATGTGGCCTATGAGTTGGACTTGCCTGCAGAGTTAGCATCAGTGCACCCAGTCTCCCATGTGGCTTTGTTGAAGAAGTGCATTCGTGATCCGATCCCAGTTATGCCTTTTGAGAGAGTAGGCGTGAAAGATAGTCTCTCTTATGAGGAGGTACTAATTGAGATTCTAGACCATAGGATCGTAAGTTGAGGAATAAGGAAGTCGCTTCAGTGAAAGTCTTTTGGAGGAATCATCTAATAGAGGGAGCTACTTGGGAAGCAAAAGCATACAAGATGACCAAGTACCCTCACCTCTTTCCTTCAAATTCAGCTCCATCTTGAGGTAATAGCTTCCTCCTTAGTATTCTACTCAATTTCTTGTCCCTTAGTTACTCTCATGTCTTAGTATGCATGCATGTTCATGAAATCAGTTTAGCATATCTATATTTTAATTCGGAGTTAGTCACTATATCAGTATTCAATATTAAGCATTCGGTGTTGGAATTGCAGCTTTTTTCCTAGCTTTTTAGTCTTCATTCAAGGATGAATGTTTTCAGAGGGGAGATGATATAAAACCTCAAAAATTCCTCAGATAAGATCCTAGACATAAAGAATAAAACCATCAAAAAATAAATCTTTTCCACAAGATATCCCACACCACGAGTCATGGTGAGGAAGGACGACTCGTGGGTTGGAGTCGTGGTTACCAAATATAGCCCAGAACCCAAGTTAGCCCAGACATCACGAGTCAAAGGATGACTCGTGGTATCATAGGATGACCCTTCCTTTCTGGCCTTTTATGAGGTTTAGAAACTATTCAAATCTTCCCAATGACCACGAGCAGAGACCACGAGCCGTGGTACGATACGATGACTCGTCCTATCCAGCCATAGTAAGAGGTTTTGAAAGTGGTCAAAAATTTCCTAGTGACCATGAGTGCACACCACGAGTCGTGGTATGACACGATGAGTTGCGGTGTGGCTCATCAAGACTGGATGACAGTTTTTCAATACGATTTTATAGGGGTATTTTCATAAATTCTTATGCTTTTAACTCCAAAACTATATCTTTTGGGGTCTTTTAGAGGGGGGTTATTAAGGGGAGTTATTCAATACTTGCCCTCATTCTCTCCTAAACACTCAAAAACAAAATGTTAGGAGCAATTAAACTCTCTCAAGTCAAGAACTAGGGTTCTTCTCCAAAAGCTTCAAGGTTTAAGTTCTTGAAAGGATTCTCCTACTCTTAATATGTGGGATTTCAACAAGGTTTGTCCTTTCACCCTACCCCAAAAGCTTTCAGAAAATGTAGAAATCATGCCTTAGGGTCCTAATTCAGTTTATGATTTCCCTTATTATCCCACTATTTTCAAGACTTTTATGATTATTATTACGTGATATTCATGATCTTATATTCAATTATCTATCGTATTTTTGTGTCAATGATTTTAGAATGATTTTAAAGTTCAGTATGTATGACTTAGCATTGCTTTAGAAAAACTTAGTCTCATGATTTTAGTATGCACATTTTGATAGTATAACCAGCAGGTTTTTTGGACTCTCAAAACACTTTCAAATAAAGTAGTTTCTGACTTAGTCTTAGACTAGTTTTCGAGCTATTAATAAATTATTAGTTGGGAGTAGTACTTAGTACCAATTTGGGATGGGGTTTAGCACACCCAAATCCCAAAACTTCGTGCCACCATATGTTTTAGCTTGAACAGGCATCAGTTTTAGTGATCACACCAGCCATGCGTTTATACCCTGACAAGGTATATTGGGTCCTTTTATGGGGCATATACATCGGACTCCACATTTAGCTCTCGTGGTTTATTTCGATTAACAGAGTCTTCCACGGTTCAGTATAGTTTCCATTTCAGTCACAGTTACAGTCTCAGTTTTTAGTGCATGTACATGACCCTCAAACTAGTTTTACTTGTATTTTTGTTTATGCATCCTCGGACTATTATTCCATATCAGTATCTACGCATCTCATATAGGGTCATTATACTTCAGTTCAGTTTATGCATTCAGTTTGCATTCAATATCGCATTTTAGATTATCAGCTTATTTCATTTAGTCAGTTGCATATCTGGTCTATCCTGACAACATATAGCTCCTGTAAGCAATCTGTAGCCCTGTACGCAGGTATACTTAGACTTAGCCCTTCTAGGCAATATGTATGTGGGAATTTGTATGAATAGCCAGAGGCGTTAGCCCAACTTATAACGACTACTAAGATACTTACTTAGGATATCGCATAGTCCCTCAGGCTTCTGGCAACTAGGGAGGTTTCCTGAGCGACCGACCAACTGTAAGTCAAAAAAAACTATGCAGTCGCTGGCAGTAGGTCGTCCACCTAGAAAGCTACCACCCAATTCATTAGGTAACTCTGGTGCCACTGGCTTGAAGGTAAGGCCATTCTATCATGACTCTAGTCATATAGGTGTCAAGGTATGTCAATGGCCTATAGGTGAGCTTTACTGTATATATATAGGTGTCAAACAGAAAGTTATATTGTTGAGCTATGCCCTATGCTGCCTAACTTAACCAAGTACACTAACAACTAACCACATGCCTCTTTGGCCTCACTACAACAACAAAACACTACTAGTCTTTCTAGATAGTAAATAACTGAACAAGGAATCTCTTTCTCGCTTCTAGATGTTAGTCAAAACTGAACGTAATCTTTTTCGATGAGGGATACTATGTTACAACCTCAATTCATCTCGTAGCAGCTAACCACAACATATATAATCATAAGATACTACAAAAGTGCAGGTCGTATCAACTATACAACGAGAACACTTTCCAAAAGAGGTTAGCCTTAACATACCTCAATTGCCGAATTCAGCTCAATTCATCCTACTGTGGTCAAGAACTCGTAATCCCTCTGTATTCTAGCTCTTACGTCAAGGGATTAAAGTTGTTCTAATTCAAGAAAATAGCCAGCAACATCGAATATGAACCACAACAATCACAAGTCATACTCTGCCCAATTCGGCCAAAAGCCTACAAATTTTAGAGAATTCAAAAGGTAGGAACACTTACTTATTACCTGTAGCCGATTAGGACTTAATTAGAAGTGTTTCCTTCGATTTTTACTCAGCAGGGCTCCATCGAACTAGGCCAATTTTGAATATTCAACTCCGTAGATAGGTTCTTCGTAGGCCTAGTAATCATTATCTAAGATGAATTTGCAATCAAACGTGATTTGATAGCGTAATCCGACTTTAATTTGAAGAAAACTTCGCAACCTTAGTCGCCCCAGTCCATAGCCTCAGTTCTTAAAATGTTTAGAATGAATTAAACTTCACAACTTAACATATATATACTTGAGGTAGTGGCAGGGGGTGCAGCACACTGCCCATCGCGCCAACACACGGGTGTGACGTGCCGACCCATATGCAGGTGTGGGCTGTGCAGCGCAGTGCCCGGTGCACCCTGTCTCCAGCTCCGGCCTCCTACCCGCTCGACGACGTGCTCACACACTTATCCTCTAAACTATTTCCCGCATGAGTCATACTCTAAAACTCTCAACATACGTACTCACGGTTAAATGATAAAAACTTACGGTGTGTAATAGAGTCACATTCCCCTCTCTATTTCATGTCTGGTTGCTAGTATGCAGATCTCTATCGAAACTAGGCAACAAGTCAATTTTCTCGCCATTTAAAGGTAAGTAGTGTTGCCTTGGTTGCTTGTGGATTGGGCGTTTCTTTTACTAAGAGCATTAGCAGATGAATTTTCTTGCAACACAAAGTAGCAAAGCAAGTTAGTAGTGAATTATAGGTCAAAACACTACAATAATTGTTTTGTTCCCATGATGGTGGGAAAACTATTTACTCTTAAAATGGGTAAGCTTGATATTATTAATATTAATAAGAATATTGAATAACAGTGCTTGAGAACATAATATCGTAGTAATTACTGGTGAATGAACAAGAATTCGTTGATCAACAATGAGTGAATAGAAAGTTATTTATAAGTAAATCCTAGGGGCATTATTTGCAGATCTCAACCACACGAAGACTTATGTTTACTAACATCTTGTGTCTGCTATGTAACGCCTGGAGAAGATTGTGGATCTTTCAAAAGCAATTGAGCTTGCCCTTATCCAATCTAGTCGTTGCCTAACATCTGTTCTCGTCTCGTTGTTCTGGAGCTAGGTGGGCTTGATGTCGTGATTGTGTGATGCTGAACTCAAATGTTGTAAATCTGATTTCTATGCGAATATGATCACTCCTTCTGGTAATTGTAAGTGAGATACTAGGGCCTATTGATGTTGAGTCAGACCTAACTTGTCCTTCCTTTCATGTGTCATCCTATGATTTTCCCATGTACCTAGTTCCATTTTAACCTCATACAATGTGTAGGGGAATATGGCAAAAAGAGTTGGCGGGTGAAGTAATAGCTAATGATCCCTCTGAACTACAAGCCTCAAACTAGATTGAACATGAAAAGAAAGGGCTACCCTACCTAAAGATAAGATGATTCTCGCCTTTAGATCAGGAAATAAAGCTAATCACATCGGATAAAATAATAATTCCTAGTCTTAATTAGAATCACAGGACAGAAAAAATTACATAAAAAAGAGACTTATTTCAAATTGGTTCAAATAGCTAAGATTACAGGCAATACCAA
>JACEIK010004129.1:73243-94805 GCA_018107945.1 Datura stramonium | reverse complement strand
GTGTGTGTGTGTGTGTGTGTGTGTGGAAAAATCTATCATACGAGTGTGTCAAAAATAGTGAGGGATAAGAAGAAAAAACTCTTGAAAAATGTGTTCTACCATAAAGGGGAGAGTTAATATGAGGATTTGTCAGTAAATTGCTCTATTCGATTGAAGATGTTAGTTTTTGACAGACGCTAACTGAAGGATGAATTTTGCAAACTTTACTATATATTAGAAAGGTCAATTTTCGACCTGTCTATTTCAAGGTAATTATAGAAAAGCTAGGGGCATTATAGACTTAGTCATTCTTAGAAAGCTTGACGTGTCTTTTATTTATGTTAGAATGATGTCATGTAAATAAAAACATACTCCAATTGTCTTTTATCGACAGTATTAAGTTTTTCTTCACTGTATTTCTTCCTAAAATCTCAAACATATGTTCTTCATCTTGTGTCAGTATTTTGCTCGCTGGCCTGGTCTTCATATGTTGCTTCCGAGGGTTATTTTTTTGACTATAGTTATTTGCCCCTTCTTCTTCCATCCCTTTCTTCTTCTCCAACTATACTATATGTATTTGCCTCATCTTCCTCCATCTCTTGTCTTTTCTTTCTCAGTTTCTTTTTCATTTCCTTCATATTTGTCAATTTTGCTGATAAATAGTTATGGGTTAAATCAAACATCATTGAACTTTTTCATGCCTGATTATGCTGATTGAATTTTTTTGACGTATAATGTTAAATTGAGGACTTTCCAGTGCTTTATCAGTATTGAAAACACGAGTATGTGCCTCTTCGAATTAATTTTTCCTTTCTTTCTCAGATTTTTTTTTGGGTTTCTCTTCTTGTGATTTTTGTATGTATTAACTGATAAATTTGTGTAGGAGATGTTTTAATCAACATGTAGTGTCCTTTTCGCAATTATTTTAGCTGTTGTGATCGATAATATTTATAGATGTATAACATTGTATTAGACATGAATTTTAGTTCATATAGTGTTAATGTGAATTCATTTTGTTGGTAGTAAACCTTCTTGTATCGATGTGTATTTAATAACTAGTTTCTGGACACGTTCTCCGCATGTGTATATCCACATTAAATAATTAAATATAGAGTTGCGATAAGTGTAAATTCAAAATGATCGAACTGGCGTTTTGGTTACCTTAGTTTACAAATCATGCTTTGATAACGATTAAGTATAAAGCGTGACAAGATCACCTAAATAAAATAAAAAATTAAATTTGTTTCAACATTTATGCAGAAAAGTGCAAGATTTCCATAAAATATAAGTTACCATGATGGACATAAATATAAGCCATGCGCCGAGAGTAAATTTAATTTTGAGGCTGCTTCTATCAAGTTTATGAAAATTTCATACAAACCCAAAATGTCAATAACAACAAAACAAGAAGGTAAATCAGAAAATATTTTAAAAACTATCAAAAAGAAGAAGAAAGAATACAACTTCATATTACCCATTAAAAGGTGTAGTTAAAAGGTGTAGAGTATAATCATGACACAAAAACATATATTTTTCATATTGAGTCTCGCTTTAATGATACAAACATCTTCATTATAGGATTGTGTATAAATACTATTATTACCGGTTAAGCTTAGAAGATGAAAAAGTAGTATATGAAATAATAATTAAAAATATAAAGTGTAACCTACAATAATTACAAAATAAAAAAAAACGACGGGTAATATTTTACATAAATATTTAAAATCAAAATTATATTAATTTTATATATATATATATATTAGATATTTGATGGTAAAATATTACTATTTAATTAGATATTTTATTATATTTTAACTTACTACAGGGGCAAAATGGTCATCCAACTTTAAGATAAGGGCTTTCCATTTTTAGAATAATAATAATAATTATTATTGTTGTTGTTGTTGTTGTTATTATTATTATTATTATTTATCATTATTATTTTTATTTATTTATATTTTTTTATTATCATTATTATTATTTATTTATTTATTTTAACTTTTCACTTTTGGCTTTCCACTTATATAGTAATAAATATATAAATATGATATGATAAAATGTTAATACTTAATTATGTATTAATTAAATATTAACTTAGTGGAAGGGCAAAATGGTAATCTAACTTTTAACTTAGGGGCTTCCCACTTATATAATAATATGATAAATAAAAAATTAAAGATGTAATTTATGTTTCACATTTAGAAAATAAAAATTATTGTAGAAATTTCCAACAAAATTAATTGTTTCACTTTATATCATTCTCACTCTATCCACAATGTTGATTCATTTTTTTTTCATTTATATTGCAATATCAGTTTTGCTGGACATGGCAGAAAGATTTAATATCAATGCGGTTAGTTCAAAAACAGAAGAATGGACCTGCACAATTCAGATAGTTGATATCAAATCATGATATTACAAATGAAGAGGTATTTGTCATTGAACTCATAGCTCTAGCAATAATAACTAAATTCATTCCCAATTTTTACATATACTATTTATAAATTTTTAATACAAAGGAGTTTTTGAAGAGAAAATATTCAAAGATCATTGAGACATGTAATAACATATGCCAATTTGAAGTCACCATTAGAGACGATACTGGCTTTGCAACGACAATGATTTCAAACAACACTGGAGGACAACTGTAATCTCTCACTGCACCAGAAATTTATGACATAGGTCGTGGCTCATTTTTTGGCAAAATACTAAGTTTTGTGAACTTTAGTCAAGAGGAAAACAATTGTAAAGGTTAAAGCTTTGTGAAATAAATTTCTAAGCTTGATTTGTTGCTGAGAAATCTGAACCTATTAGGAAGCTATAAATACAAGCATTAAAGGGAAGATAGGTGCACTAAAACTTTCACTATGCATGAGGTCGGGGTAAGGATCAGACCTCAAGGGTTTATTATATGTAATCTTATTCTACACGACTTGAACCTGTGACCTCCTGGCCACATAACAACAACTTTACCAATTACATCAAGGCTCCGCTTCTATAGATACAAGCATCATGTTAGCTAAAAGACCAATAACATGGATATTATATTAAGTTTTTGATATATATAATTAACAATTTTAATCTTCCAGAAATAATTATTGCTCTTGTGAATGTACAACACAAATTATTGGGTGAGACATTCAATATCCAAATGAAGAGCTTATTCTAAAAAAAATTTATTATATGCTTTCTAAAAAATTATTTATTTTTTTCATTCATAGACGAAGCAAGTGTAAACTAACCGGTCAATATCAATTATCGTAACAGACTCAGGGAAAGCAACAAACACAAACTTTAACAGATAGGCACAAAGAAAGCAAAACACTAACCCACATTCAACAAAGACAATACTCCCTACTAGGAGCACAACACGAGGTTGAAAGGTGTTCTGACTTCTTACTACATGACTCTTCATTTCTTTTCCACCTCTTTTCATCTTCATCTTCATTTATATTTTTGTCAGCACTTCTCCATTAAAAAATGAACAACCACCAACAAGGACATAAATAGCTCAAAATTCAAACTAAAAACTCTTTGTTTTTTAATTTCCTACTTAGTAAAATGAACGTTTTAAAGTTCTACCGGCAAACTCAAAGATATGTTCCACAAAACAATAGTTATTCAACGACATACATTCAACATACACAACTTGGATTATTAATTTTCCTTAAATAGCCAATGCTATAGACATGCTTTCTTTCCATATTTGATACACTACATAGTATCTAAATAACTACTATTATTTATCGATTTGACACCAGTGAAATATCTGCTATTGTTTTGGCATATGATTGGCGCTAATTTTTTGTTGTTGTTCTTGAATACAATTGAAGCTACTTTTGATAATGTTTGAGGGATACTACAATATACATTATGTTGGCCTTTTGGACACGACAGCCTCTAATTTTGTTGCATGTTTTATGAAAATCCTAAAATAAATTCTGCTGTACTATCAGGTTAGATAATCTATCCGACTATTTATGTAACTTCTCTTAGATGATCTATGTCAACCTTTGTGATGAGTCTAGATATACCCTATGAAAACAAATCACCTAAACTTATGCCTGCTACATTAAAATTTCCTCAGTTTTGACAAATCCCATTCTTCTTACCCCTTTTGTTATTTTTTTTAAAAAAAATTAAATCTTGAAACGAGGTTGTAACATTTCCTTCATTCCATATGCAATTACATTAATATAATTGAATCTATTGGAGTTGCTCTTAAAGGTCTGTTCAATCAACAAAAAAAAGCATAGCTTTGTCTTTAGAAAATTTTCTCATGAGTTTCTACCTTTAAGTGCTTCCAGGAGATTTGGAGTTTCTTTCATTAAATTTTAAGCTTCACATGTGGAATTTAGAATTTTTTTAAAATTCTGATAGCCTCTAAGTGATTCTTTGCCTGAGTCTCTCAATATATAAATAGGAAATAATAACTATTTCAAATTTCTTACCAATTAATGAAAATATCTACCACTTTAATACCTTGTCATACGATATTATGACAAACTCTAAATCTGTCAAATCTGTCAAGTTTCGGGTTATATTTTTTTTTGAATACATTTGACATAAATTACCTTTTGAGAAATTACATGCTAATAATTAACGTATAGAGTAATTTAAATTAGTTTTCTGAAGTGACAAATATAGTTTGAACAACTATTGATTCAAAGTATGCCCAGTAAAGAAGAAATGAATAATATTAGTGTAATGGATGTGCCCCAACAAGAACGGTCTCCATGTAACATATTTTGTCTTCTTAAATCATTAGTCTTTATTTGTTGCTCCAAAATAGCTCATTTCTCTTAAACACATATAGAAATATTGAAGTTCTATCCATTTGTTTAATTCTCACTTTGTTACTATGCATTGAAATACTGTTGCCTATTATTAGATCATTACTCCACAACTTTGCAGGTACTTTTTGTCAAAGAAAGGCTACAGAAAATGCATCATCCTTTTCATTATGCAGATAATATAGGTTGTAAATAATGGAACAATGGATGTAAACAATGTAACACTTGCCAACCATAATATCTATGAATCAATACTTCATCTTAAAAGTATAAATTTATGACTTCACACACCGACCTTATTTCTCATACTTCAACTGCATTTCCTTAGTCAGAAACACCCTTTCATAAAGAATAATTAAGAGTTAAAAATTCCTCATGCAACTTTTTAAAAAGAAAATGATAATATCATGTTTATGGCATTAAAAAAAACTGACAAACACATCAACTGAATCTGCATACACTTTCGACCATTGGGCCTGTGCTGATTTGGGCCAACGCTATCTAGTTTTAGAAAGATGAGGAATGTTTTTTTGTTCACATGATAGTGTGGGACTAGTTTAAGTTTGCAGTAATGTTTTAGGCCGAAAAACACTAACAAGGCCTTCCGTGTTAAGGCCCGACAATCAGGGCATAAACGTCCTTTTGCTATCCATCGGTTTGCTATTGATTAGAGAATTTTTTCTTTTTAAAGAATAAAAAGAAGCAGAGAGGTTTGGTTAAGGTCAAAGTGGTGTGTACAGTGTGATCAACTTTATGCGAAATATCGTAAGGGAGCAGTTTCGCGCTTTGCCTTTACAGTTTCTTCGACTCGAAGTTCAAGCTCTACTCCATTCTTCCGAGGTAATTCTCCTTCCTTTCTTCAAACCCTCCTCTGTATCTAATGAATGTACGTATGTGTATCTTCTTGGCGAACAACCTTCGTTCATTTAGATACTTTTGGTTTTGGTTCACTGGAAATTTTGCATCATCGCCTTGGAATGGAAGTTTGTCTTTTTAAGTGTGAAATTCCATCATTTCTTTTTCTTTGTCACTTGTTATGACGAAGAAGCGCGTCCAAGATTTTAAGTCTGGGTGTTGTGTATACACTGCATTCAGTATGAACTTATATTCTGAAAGAAATTCATTATATATATAGAGTTGAGCGGATGGTTGTCGTGGGTATGGAATGGATGCGTCCAGTGCAATGTACTTCCGTCTTCGCCTTTTAGGACGTCGTAGTCTCCCATGTTGCTGTTGAGATTATTCCGCTTTATTACTATTATTGTGATTAATTGGGGGCTTTTAACTCAGCTAATCAACGTAATTTCTTTGTTTTTGGTGAAACTGTTGCATCATTCATTTTTAGGGTTTAGGTTTTTGTGATATTAGTTCGTTCAAATTGATAATTATCTATTCACTGTTGAGAATTGAGATAGTCAGGCTTCGTTACTTTTATGACTGAGGAAATTTCTTGTTATTATTTTTATTTTTGGTGAAACCATTGCATCATTCTATACGATCTTGTTGTGGGGCTTTAGGGTTTAGTTTTCCTTTTATCCATATTTAATTCATCCAATGTGACTAAATTTGAGATCTTTCTTCTGTGTACCATGGCTGTGGTGTTGGGAGAATCGGGTGTCTGAAGGCACCAATGTGGATAAATCTGAGATCTTTTAGTATTTTTTGAGGTTGCTGGGCCCCGGAATGTTTGGTGGTAGGCAGGGTTGGCAATGGCATGGAAGAGGAAAGAACATGATGTAATAACATTCTCTAACGTGGTTAAATTTGATCAGTATGTTTTTCTTCTAGTTTTCTGGTTAGCCTGGGCATGGCGAATTTTTGTTGTGGGAGGGGATAGGGAGCGCAATGGCAGGGAAGATCAAAGAAAGTTAATTTTGAAGAGTTCTTGCATGTGTTGTTAGTTATATTGCTGTACTGCAATTAAAATTGTTGGAAGTCATTTGTACTGATGAAATGTTGTTGTGATCCAAAGAAAAAGTCTGGATTTAGTGTTATCCTTGTGCACTTTTCAGGATAGGAGCAGGGAAGAGAACACAGCCAATCATGGTAAATGCTTCTGCAGTTGCATCATCAAACCAGGCAAAAAATGCTGGAGGCTTTAGAAATTTGAGAGGAAGTCAGCTTGGCGGCATTATATTTGGTTGCACGAATAACACTATGAAAGAATGTCTCTCAAAGCAACTATTTGGTCAGTTATTTGGGCCATTGCATCTTTCCTCCTCCCCCTCCTCCAAAAAAAAAAGGAAGGAAGAAATAATTCGTAATGATTGTGTCGAGCATATATATGTTTTAATAATGAGTTTTAGGTCTCATCTTTTTGTCATATGAGATTTTTTAAATTTTATTTTCTTATTTTTGCTTTTCATCTTTTATTTGGTTGTGCTTATGTTTTAAATTTTTTGCCAGGTTTGCCAGTTCAACATTTTTCATATGTGCAGAATGTAGATCCAGGCTTGCCATTATTTTTGTTCAACTACACTGATAGAAAGCTTTACGGCATCTATGAAGCTGCAGGCTCTGGTCAAATGTATATTGATCAATATGCTTGGACATCAGATGGTTCTTTCCGAACTCCTTATCCTGCACAGGTTTATTATTCTGACTTTTATTTTTGGGATTATTTTTCTTTGGTTGATGCTTCTGGTTTAGACCAAAAAACTCAACTTTGCTGTTTCTTTATGAAGGTTCAAATACGCGTACGTCTGCTATGTCAACCGCTGCTAGAAAATCAGTTTAAACCAGTAATTGAGGATAATTATTATTCTCAGAACCATTTCTTGTTTGAGTTAGATCATGTTCAAGCTGGTAAATTAATCTCCATATTCTCGTCTGTTGCATTTGCTCCAAGTAGTAGCCCATCACAAAACTTTGCAAAACAGAGAAGTATATTCCAAGGTTTACCTGCCAATGACAAAAGAGAGGAAAATGGACGTTTTCAATCACAAGACTTGAAAGATATTCTTACCTACTCATCTGGGTTGAATGGGAAATTGCGGGCTAGAGATACTGCTCCTCTTCATTCAGATGGTAACCGGAAGCCCGAGGAACTATTAGATAATCAGGCAGAATTGGATGAGAAGGATCTGATATACATAAAGCTTAGAGAATTGGTCCTTCAGCGTGAATCCTCAGGTGGAATTACAGATGGGCCTTCAAATGAAGCCACCACCGCAGTCGTACCTGCGTCTATAAGTCACGCAATCATTGGGCAAGACACATTGCAGGAAGAGGTGCCACTTGGAGAAGAGCAGAATGTCGACTGCTCCGGTGACTCAACTGGTTATCCATCTGTTATAGCTCAGGTTGTTCATCTTCTTGTAGTACCTGTTGATTTTTTTGTCTGACAACAGCATCTTATTGCTTTATATGACTTGAGCTATTTTGTTGGTTGCAGCTTCTTCAAGGAATGGAAGAACTGAGGGCTTTTAAGGAAGAGCACATGCGTAGGATGGATAATTTTGAGCAGAAGCTGGTAAACCTATCTCTTTTCACTCTCAGCATTATGGTGAAATCTCTATTCTGTGTTAAAACCACTAAGCCTTCCTAATTGTTCTCTGTGGGTTATTGATGATGCTAGAATTTGCTCTATGTTGGACATTTTTTTGGGATTATGAGGAACCAAAAGATATATGCTTTTCCTCTTTCCGATTGTTTTCTTGGAGGTGGGTGATGGGAGGGCATAAGAAAATAAATTTAACATGCAGTTCTTATATGTATATTGATAATCCATAAACAATGTAATAATTAAGAAATGATACGACTGATTGGGACTGTGGAAGCTCATGGGATTTAGTGAGTTGTCATGCAAATGATGTAATAGCCTCTAAAAGGAACTTGAAGTGTGTTTCTCTAATTAAGGTGAAACAACTGGAATATGCAATATTCTATGATAGTCTTCACAACTCAAAGATATATGAAGAAATGCTAGCATGATTTCTGGAAGATAAAGAATGGGTGATAACAAGACTATCTTCGGAAACTTTTGACATGTGATGCACCGGAAAAAGGGAGTTGAATTATTTTAAAACTAGTATTAGAGCCCGCGCGATGCAGGGATAATATTAAAGAATATAAAGCGTATGTTAAATTATGATATGGCGTGTTTGAGCAAAAAATAGATCAAATTGCTTCAATAAATTTTCTATTGCAATCTTGTTCTTAATGTATTGTATAATCAATAACGGTCTCCCTTCAGCCTATGAACACTCCTGATCTCCATTTAGTCTCTAAAATATCATACCACAATGTAAAGTTATTGTCAGAAACAGAGAAGACACAAGAGAAACTAAGAATGATTGTATTAATTTGTTGATTCAATACATCATATTACATTGGTATTTATACACAAGAGAAATAAGAGATAAAAGGAAGCAAATTATTTGACATAATATAGAATTTTATAATACATATTCATCCAATTATAAGAAAAAAAAATTGACACTTCTGTAAGAGATATTTTTGTTCTCTCAATGCAGTAAGATTTGGTATGTGCAACGTTTCTTTAATATACGCGTAAGCCTACTCTTGTATCCTATATTAGTCTTAACACTTGAGACTTCTTATTTGCCTATTTCGGCCTAGATGCAGTACAATTACTGAATATCAAATAGAGAATATTTGAACTCAAATTCTATTTTTTAAGATTACCCCACCCTATTCACTCGCAATGGTGTTAGAATTATTCACTTATTAGTATATTCTCTTTTTTTCAAAATGCTCCCAAACATGTTTCCCAATGGTTTTCCATCTCCTATTTTCCTAGCTAGCAAAAGCTCTCTTTTCCGACCTCCTTCACTGGAAAAAGCCCCTTCTTTTTTTAAACCTACACGTAATCACCCACTTTGGTTATTGCATATTCCATTTCATTTTGTCCTTTTTCTTTATAGCAGTATCAGTCCACTTGATCACGGGGGAAAACATAATTTACTTCAGTACAGGTTTTAAGTCCTATGACATCACCAGATGGACCTCAAGCAATGATTACTGGTTCAATTGGGTGGAAAGAAGCAGAAACATGTTGAGAAGAGTAACTCTCCATAAGAAGATTATGGAGTGACTATGTTTGGTTCTTAAGGATGCCTCAATTGACCATGGGAATATGGCTAGAAGATGGAGAAACAAGGACACGACAGCAGAATATTTTGGCACCAGGAAGTCTAATCAACACGGAAGATACATGAGTATTTTATCCTTGAAGCGTGAGGATAGATCAGCCATTATTCTTCCGGAGGTATCCAACAACTCTAGGTGGAGTGATATAGCATTTAAGATTGAAAAGTTCATTAAATGGTCTCCCCTGCTGCCAGGTAAAGCCCCCCACAAACATGTTGGCATTAATGTCCCTTTTGCAAGGTTAATTGAGAGAGTAGTAAATGGCAGCCAAGAATAAGTATATGCAGTGAGCCACATACTAGTAAGGAAACAATGGGAAAGCCTTCAGCATCTACTGCAGACAACAAAGGACAAGAAGTTTTGGGGAGGTGCTAGCAGAGAAACCTACTCTAGCGGACCTAAGGAGATGGTGCTCAACAGTGTGGAAAAAAGTATTTGGGTTAAACATTTATGAGATGCCAGGGAATCTCTTTCTATTTGAGTTTCCTAATAGATGGTAGAACAAACTATCCAGGGTGTATGGACCTGGAAGAAGGTTAGGATGGATCTAGAATGTAGAGTCCTATAGTAGGTTGCGTACCAACAACTTATGAAGACTAAAACTACTTGGATCAGGATTGTGGGGTTGCCAATGTACATGTGGTCCGATGAGGTCTTTCATCATATAGGTGATCTTTGTGGTGGTTAGAGGGCCACCGAGGAAGAAACAAGCCTGAAGAATCACCTCAAATGGGCCAAAATTTAAGTAGAAGGCAATGGTAGTAAGATCCCATCGGAGGTCATGCTTTCGACATATGGTACTAATTTCTTTATCCCAATATGGACTAAAAGAGAAACTCGATTAAGCAACTCGCTACCGAAAACGGGGGTTTGCGTTGGAGAAGAAGATAGCGCAGATAAGGCTAGAGATCATGCGATGGACCATTAGATATCAAAACCCTACAACAAATTAATTCTATAGCTGAGTTGACAGCTATTGTTTGACAGAAGTCCCACGTGGGTATAAGTGATGATAGCATTAAAAGATGGGGGAGTCACGTGATAATTTTTTAAAGGCACAAGTTGCTCCCAAAAAAGAATTTGGGCTTTACCTGGCTCAGATCATTTCATAAAATAGAGAAACGACCCATTAAAGACAACTTCTATGAGGTTATGTTGAGGAGCTCCACAACGCTAATAGCTCTAGTTCTAAAAGACACTACATGAAGCAAGAAACAGTGAAGATCAGGGGAAGCTCGTTAATTACAGGGCAAGGTAGCGACAAAGAACTTTGTGAAGGGGAAAGGAACTCAGATCAACTTTGCATGATAAACATAGAGGATTTAGAGTTTGAGAAACAAGGGGAAGTAGAGTCGGAGTCTTCTGACTTCAATCAATTACAGCTGGAACCAGTATCTCAGGGAGAAGCCTTACAAATACAGGATGCTCAACCTGTCCAAATTCAACAAGAAGACAAATTACTAGAAGGGAGATGGACACAACAATATGGGTTCACCAAAATTTGATCAGGCTAAGTAAGATGTTTGGTGTGAATATTCGAGGACATGAAAAAGAAGCACTTGAGCTTCTCATGCAGATTGATGGGTGCAGGTAAGCGAGAAGTATAGAACTAGATAAGGACATCAAAAAGTCCAGGTTCAAAGGAGCCCAGGAGTTGAAGAATTTAATTAATTTTGATGTTACATTCAAGAGTGGAGGCAGCAGGTTTAAGGGGAAAGGGAATGTTCAACTTGTTCCGTGAAACTCAAAATTAGTATCCTAGAACGTGAGGGGATTAAATGACCAAGGAAAGGGAGAATCGTGAGGAATATGATTCAAGAATGGAAGGCAGGCATTGTTTGCCTCCAAGAAACAAAGCTAGAAGGGGATGTGCAAGAAGTGGTTAAACAAATCACGAGGGGGATGAGAAGTGCGAACTTGGAAGTTAGTAGATCTAGAGGAGGGATACTTCTGCTATGGGATTCTAGGGTCTAGAAGGAAGAGATTGTACAGGTAGGAGCGCACACCTTATCTTGCAAGATGGTGGCCCAACTATAAGATTTCAAATGCCACATTACTGGGATTTATGCTCCAAACAGTAGAGTGGAAAGGACTATAGTGTCGGAGGAACTTAGTGCAGTTCGAGGACTTATGGAAGGCCCCTGGGCTGTTTGTGGGGACTTCAATATTTGTAGACATCCATCTTAGAAAAAGTTGTACATGGAGATCAGTAGCGAAGGTGGAATTTTCAGATTTTATATAAGAGATGGAACTTATTGATCCCCAGTTGGAGGGTGGTTCGTCTACATGGTTTAAAGGGGACAATCATGATGTAGCATCCAGAATGGATAAATTTCTGATTTCAGTTGAATGGAATGATCTATTTAACAACCTGAAGCAGTCTACTCTCCGAAGACCGACATTAGACCACGTTCCTGTTGCTCTATGATGTGGCCAATGGGATCATAATAAATCATACTTTAAATTCTAGAGTTGGTGGCTTAACATTGAAGGTTTTGTTGATAAAGTGAAGGTTGTGGTCTTCTTTTGCTTTTCATGGAAGCCAGACTACATTCTGGCCTACAAACTAAGAGTTCTCAAGGTAAATTAAAAGAGTGGAGCAGGAATGAGTAGGGAACCTGAGGTTGCATAAAACTAAACTACCAAGTCAATTAGCCTTTTTTGATGAAACATTAGAGTGTGAGCTTTGACAGGGGAGGAGATGTTATAGAAAGCCAACACCTTCATGGAATATGAAGAATGTCTAAGGAATGAAGAGGTTGCTTGGAGACAAAGATCAAGGACCCTATGGCTGAAGGAAGGGGATAGGAATGCCAGGTTTTTCACCAAACCGTCAATGCACATAAAAGACAACCACTTTGATCAACTTGTGACTGAACCTGACAGAATCAAAGAGGAGATCATTGGCTTCTACAAACACTTGTACACAAAATTGCAGATTGAAGACCTTTGGGCAACGAAACGATCAATCTGTTATATTAGAAAGGGATAATGAGGGTCTGCAAGCTAAATTTGAGGAGCATGAAGTTTTTGAAGATCTTAAGGAATGTGCAACAGACCGGGAACCTGGTCCAGATGGGTATATAATGGAGTTTTATCCGATATGTTGGGATGTCCTGAAACTAGATATTATGGAAGCTTTCCATAATTTTCATTCTCAGGAAATGTTTGAAAGAAGTTTTGCATTGATCCCCAGTTTCAAAAAAAAAAGTTTTCCATTGATCCCCAAGAAGACAGGGGCGAAGGAACTTAAAGATTTCAGACCTATCAATTTGATTGGAAGCTTTTACAAATTGTTATCCAAGGTGGTATGGACAAAGAGACTAAAAAGAGTGGTGGGTAAACTAGTGGATGCTCGGCAAATGGCTTTCATCAGAGGTAGATAGATATTAGATGTTGTGTTGATAGTTGATGAAGCAGTAGACTCAAGAATCTCACAAAACAAACCTGACATACTATGTAAACTGGATATTGAGAAAGTTTATGACCATATTTACTGGGAATTCATCATGAGTATGTTAAGACAAATGGGCTTGGGGGAAAGTGGAAAAAGTGGGATGAAATTTTGCATCACAATTGTTAAGTTCTCTATCCTCATTAATGGGCCACCAGAAGGCTTCTTTAGTATACAGAGGGGGATAAGTCAAGGGGATCCCATGCCCCCTTTCCTTTTCATTTTAGCAGTGGAAGGTCTCAACAACATGCTCAAGATAACTAAGGCTAATGACGACATTCAGGGCTTTAATGTAGCAAGAGGAATTGATAGAAGTTTGGAGATAACTCACCTACAGTATGTTGATGATACCTTAATCTTTTGTGATGCAAAGAACAATTGCTGATTCTGAGACTTATTTTGGTACTGTTTGAAGGCATTCCGAACTATACATTAATTGGAATAAAAGTATCCCTTAACCTACCAATGTGGTACCTAATATGATGCAACCAACACAGATCCTGGGTGGAGCACTGAGGGAGCTGTCCTCAGTATATCTTGGCATACCTTTGGGAGCTAAATCAAGGTCCATAGAAATCTGGAACACAATCCTGGAGAAGTGTGAGAAGAAGCTGGCTAGATGGAAATCACAATATTTATCTCTAGGGTGCTGATTTACTTTGATAAACTCAGTGTTAGATGCACTTCCAACATATATGATGTCTCTCTTCCATATACCCGAGGCAGTTTCTCAGAGATTGGATGTAATCAGAAGAAGTTTTCTTTGGAAAGACAATAAGGAGAGGAAAGGCTTCCATTTGGTTAAATGGGAAAACATTATTAGAGGGAAGAATCTGGATGGATGAGGTATCAAAAGTCTCAAGAAGCAAGATAAAGCTCTCAAGATGAAATGGTTGTGGAGGTATGCACTGCAACATGGCAGTCTTTGGAGCAGTGCTATCAGAACTTAATATAGGGAGCTGGATAATTGGATCTCTAAAGAGGTCACTGCTCCTTATGGTGTCAGCCTTTGGAGAACAATTAGAGCATTCTGTCCATTCATGGTCAGTTAGGCTACATAAAGGTAAACAATGGCATCAAAATTAGCTTTTGAACAGACAGGTGGTTGGACTCTAGTAGCCTCAAAGCTCTATAACCAGACATTTTTGCATTGTCCCTGCAGCAAAATAGTTCAGCGTCAGGGATGAGCCATCAATATGGATGGGGCTTAACACTCAGAAGACCTTTGAATGACTGAGAAGTTCCAAGGCTGATGAAACTGTATAAGCAACTGGAGTGTTTTGGTGGATTAACAAAGGGAGAGGACTGCTTATTGTGGAAGGGCAACAAACAAGGGATCTACAAGGTGAAGGATGGGTACAAGTTTCTAAACCAGAATGAAACTCATTTTCTTAACCGTCCATGGAAGCAAATTTGGAAGAACAGAGTGCCCCACAAAGTACTATGTTTCACTTGGCTTCTAGCTCATGAGGCTGTATTTACTCTTGACAATGTGGCTAAGAGAGGAATACCTCTATGGTCAAGATGTTTTTTTGTGTGGAAGGGCTGCTGAGTCAGTCAATCATCTTTTTTTACACTGCCCCTTCATTGATCAACTATGGAAGATTTTCATCAATCTCAAAGGCATTTCTTGGACAATGCCTAGAAACATTGTTGACACTCTTGTTAGCTGAGAGAAAGCAGGAACTAGGGCAAGAAATAGGGATAGATGGAGGATTATCTCTTCATGTATTTGGTGGACTATGCGGAAAGAGAGGAATGCTAGATGTTTTGAGAATAGGAGTAGTGATATATGAAATGTTAAATTCTATTGTATATTGTTATTCTATTTTTGGTGTATAAAGGAGTGTACCAATGATACTGCTATAATCATAGATTTCCTAGGGTATGTATAGGATGTAGCAACTATCTTTTCTTTCCTGTCTTTGTAAATATGGTTTTCCAATACTATCTAAGTACTGTAATTAATACAAATGTTACCATTATCAAAAAAAGATTATCCTGCCCCATTTTTTCACTCTCGGCATATACTCACAACATTATCAATTATATTTTTTGCATTAATCATAACATAGTTGAATTTAAAGTGTAATTAAATGAATTAGCAATGAAATGTTCATATTAAAAATGGGATCAAACTATTAGAGTCTGCGTGTAATCTTGTGAGAGATCTAAGACCACCCACACCTTTATTAAAGTTTAAACAGTGTCCCGTTAAGATACATTGAAAAGTAACTACTACTATCACCTTATAGTGGATGAACACAAATTACGAATATTAATGCAAGCCAGGGATATTTATATCTACAGATCCATCTAAGCACAACATTCCTAAAAAAACATAACTAAATGATCACATTAATGAAATTGAAAGGAGCAAAAGTCAGATAAAGAATTGGACCTTCACAAATGAGATTTGAATTATTCAAGCTATTTCCTTTAAATCTGAAACCAAGGACTAGAACGATAGGTTGACGGACCTTGCCGGATATCGAAGGAAAGTGTTGTTGGGTTTGTTTACAACGGTGGTTTAGAGCAGGTGGCTATGGCTATGGCTATGGTGTTGCCCCTTTTTTCTGTGCAAATAGATATCTCCTCTTTTGCTTTGCCCTAATCCTTCCGGAATATTATGTGTGCATGTGTTATCTAATGTCGTTGATATATATATATATATGTTTTATTTTTTTTAAAAAAAATAGTAAACATTGCATCCTAAATTGTGACTCTAAATAAAATGATGTAAAACTTAAGTTCGGTCAAAAACTAATTGTTCATATAACATCCTCACATTATTTTTATTTTATTCTTATTATTAAATATTTTTAATTTTTGGATTTTTCTATTTCATTTTATACAATGACGACATACCCAATGTAATCCCATAAGTGGATAATATGACTTTTTATAATAATTTTATATCTTTTTATTTACGGATAATTTCAGAGACCTCCCCCTAGGTTTAGCTTCATTTCACTAACCTCCCTTGTGGTTTACAATATTATGTTTACCTCTCTTATTTTGATTACTTTGTAACAATTCTTCTAATCTATTCATCATTAATGTAAAAATAATATCATTTGACTAATTTATCTTCAATAATATATCCTCTTGATTAATTAATTTTATAAATATCTTTTGTTAATTTTTCCTATTTTATTTAGTCTATTAACTTTTAATACTTAAATGAAAATAAAAAATCCAGAAGTATCTTAGTTCATCATCTTCTCTTATGGTGGCGATTTAGCAAGAAAGGTGATTGTGAGCAACAATGGCAGTGCTTTTACTGGACAAGCAGATAGTGAGGAGATCTATGTATTCTATATTTGAAACGTTTTCCTGTATTTGACTGAAGTCAATCTTCAATGTTTTTCTAGAAATGGGTTTGAACCATCCGATATTTAAATCGCCATATTTTAGTTAAGTCTAATTTTTCCGCTCATCAATCCCATTCACTCACTTTTGCTCTTCGTCCTAATTCCTTATATTACTTACACACAATGAATCTCTTCAAAAATCTCCAGAAGGATTAAAACATATTAAAAAAATTGTTCAGATCTAAGCAGCCAAAATCCGTATCCTATCTTTTTCCTCGGTGCAAAATTTTCTGTTTTTTCATAATAACAAGATTTTTTTACTTCAAATAACCTATTTGAATGAATTGATTTCCTTAATTTGAAATAGATTATATAAATGATAAAAATATAAACTCATCAAGTACTGGAGTTTATAAAATATATACTGCCACCTTCAACCAGAATATTCATAGTTAATAATATTAACCTCATCAAGCTCTTGATCGATTTTAATATTAACTATTGCTAACATTCTCTTCTTACTGATGTGTTACATAATTAAGGTCACAAGAGGGCGATTTCAGAATATTATAAAATATTATTACTTTTAAATAGATACCATTTGATACGAAATAATTAAAATAAGGGAGGTACGCATACTATCATAAACCACGAGGGAAGTTAGTGTGATATGGCTAAACCTCAGGAGAGGTCTTTGAAACTATCCCTTTTATTTAAATTGATTTGCATAAAATAGCTGGTTTTGACAATTACCTGATGTTGTAAATAGATTTTCATGATATAGCAACAATTGAAAAAATCTTTTTTTTTTCAAGATCAGAAAACAAATTAAGTAATGTTTATCTAATAGTTATTTCAAATAGTTTGAAAGCAAATTTAGAAACGGCTGATGCTACATCAGTATTGCTTTTTCTTTTTCTTTTCAATTTTTTTCTAATTTTTTGGAGCATTGTCCTAAAAGTGCCAAGTGACTTATTATTACGCTTCCACTTGGCTTAATGTGGTGCTTCTGCCTGTGCTTTTATATGTATGTGTGTATATATATAGATTTGGACTGCTCCTAAAAAACTTTAGTAAAATGATAACAAGTGAAACAGGAACGAATTTTTACTTTGGATTATTAAGATGCGCTAAATGGAGCCAAATAAAATTTATTATATACCTTATATTACCGTGTTTTGATGTCATATGACTGAGCTTGAATTGTCTATACAATAATTTTTGGTTCTACAGCGAAATGGAGGGACAAAACATAACATGAGTAGTATGGTTATAAATGCAGAGTGTGATAAGTTTTGAAGTATTAGAGCTTAAATCATTGAACACAAAATATTTGAAATTGAGATTATCCACTTTATTTGGGGAAGAGGCTCGGGGTTTGTGGAGGCATAACTTGGCTTCGCCGGGCATTCAATTTTTCAGTGTGAGGGTAATATTACTTTAGCTTGTCATACATGTTAGAGTATAACTTTTAGCTGATAACCTCTACATAAGAGGGACCCTTATTGGGTTTTGTGAGTAATGTCCCTCGAGAAGGTTCCAAATCTGTGCATTCTCAACAGATTGGAACTGGTTAACATAATTGTAAGTATACTCAGAATATGAACCAATATATATAACTGAGTGTGGTATCCAATGCTGTATTCATTGAGATGAACAACAAGCAAATCTGGATTTACTACTGTAGTCCCTTGGGTACATTTACAGCTGTATATATACAGATAAGAAGTTAATTACCTGGTAACTCTTGGTGGTTTGGCATTTCAGGCTTATGCAGAAGAAGAGATTAAACAGTTAAAATATAAATGTACGATGCTGGAGTCCTCAAATACTGTTTTACAGCGTGCTGATGAAATAATGATCGAGCATACTGATGATGCACACCTGAAGAAGCATGAGTTGATTTTCCTAACTGGAGGATATGATGGTGTATCATGGTTATCAGCATTGGACTCGTATTTGCCTTCATTCGATGTGTTAAAGTCACTTAAACCAATGAATTCAGCCCGCGCATATGCCTCAGTTGCAAAGCTGAGTGGAGAATTTTATGTATTTGGTGGTGGAACTGGAAGCTTGTGGCACGACACAGGTACACTCTGCACTTCTCTGCACCCCTCATCAACACTCCCCTCAAGTTGCCAACACTGACACACTCTTTTCTTTTGAAGTTGAATCATATAACCCAGCTGATGATGAATGGACTGTGCGCCCTTGTTTGAAAGAGAAGAAGGGTAGCTTAGCTGGTGCAGCTTTGAAGGACAAAATATTTGCAATTGGTGGTGGAAATGGGATTGAGTGCTTTTCAAATGTTGAAATGTATGATCCTCAAGTAGGAAGATGGATTAACACACAATCTATGTTGCAGAAGGTTAACACTAGTGATCCTGTTGTATTTTGTATTTTCTGTTATTGTTTCCATTGGTGATAATTTGGTTTAACCCATAGAGACAAAAAGCGCATCAACAAAGCTACAAGTTCTGACAAGTATGCTGATTTGTATTACACTTCAAAGTTATTCTCATCATCTTAAATTTTGTAGCAAATCAGTAAGTGTTCATCTTGTCCTTGACCTCCAAGTCCTTTTTGTCCCTTTGTTTAATCCTCTTGGCCTTATATATAAGTAGTATAAAGGTATTACGGAATATTGATAAGTAAGATGGTATAGGAAAAGAACTGGTTAAAATGTTGTGTTATGTTTAGTAGTGTTATCTACAATAGTGCATTTTAAAAAAAGTGTTATCTACACTACCCAAGTCAATTGTGGGAAATACTCACTACCAAAGCTTGGAACTCCAGGACTTCCATCTGCCTGTAATTGGATTAGCGACTACTCATTTGTTTTAAGTGCTATGTTTTCTCCTCTTATGTGATTGTCTTCCTTTTCTGTATATTTGCAGAGATTTGCTCTTGCGGCAGCAGAACTCAACGGTGCATTATATGCTGTTGGTGGATATGATGGGAGCAATTACCTGGAGTAAGCTGTAGCACACTTCCCATTCTTTTTCTGTTATGATGTGTTAATGATTGATAATATTCAAATCACACCCCTGTAAAAGTATGACGTGGACGTTGTCCATAAAGAATCCAACTAGGTTGGGATCGATCCCACAGAGAATATGGTCAGGATGTAGAACAACGCTAGTATTTATGCTTTTAGTACAGTTATTTCCTAATAGGGGGGTCTAAAGAAAAAATCAAGAAAGTGGTAAAATTGTTGTTGTGATCAAGTATTGCAATTAACTAGGGAAGCGTTCCCCATGGATTCATAACAACTTTGGGTTATTAAACTAGTGATGTATCCCAATACTTAGCCTGTAGAATTGATAACATAGATTCATCCAAACGACTGATTCCTCCCTATTGGATGACTATACTCAATCACCGGATTAGGTCTCTTAAGTGTTTTCACTTTAATCGTTATCAATTATTTCAAATTACCATCCTGCGACCGCAGCTCAAGTTATTCAATGAAACTTAAAGTTCAAGACTTTGTTGTTCTTCTTTTTTCCTTATCTCTACCTCTCTAGGTTCAAGCAAGTAGGGAATTCGGGCAAGTCTTAACATTGTGGAGGTTTTAGCTATTCATGATTGCAAGAAGAGAATTAGATTTCATGGAAACATAATTAACAACTTACAATGATGATTGAAGGAAAACCCAATTGATGATTGCACAATCAAGGTATGATCAAGTCAAGAGCAATGAAAGAAATCTCAAAGCAATTTTTGTATTGTTAGGAAAACCAAAAATCACGATTACACTATAACGAATCGGTCCCCTCAAGAAAATAACCTAAACAGTATTTATACAAATAATTGAAAACCTTTCCTAAATTAACGAGGGAATTGCCACCGACCTAGCCTACGAGTTGTAGCATGAAGCTACGAATCGTGGTATCCATCAGTATTATGCACTACAGTCTTGAATACTCATACAATGATGCTACGAGTCGTATGTTGCCTGTCGGGGTCTGATCTTGTAAAGTCTGGCTTCCACTGGAGTTTGTCACGAGTCTATGGTATGGTTCGTACATTGCTGTTACGGCTTGTGGTCTCTCTTCGTACTTTGGGACCTGCCAACTTGACACATTCACTGGAATTCACCACGGTTCCTTGGTACGAGTCATATGATGCTGTCACGACTCATGCATTCCATTCATACCAGGAACTCAGGCGAGTGCAAGCTTCTGACTCTTTCCACGACTCCTTGGTACGGCTCGTACCAAGAGTCGTACTTGGCCCCAATACTTGTGCTTATCCTTTGGATTTCATCACACATGCAAGGTACTGCTCATACTAAGGACTGCTCTTGGCCCATTTTCTGCACTTTTTCCTCTTCTTTTCCAGAATTCAACTCCGAAACATGATTTCTCTGAAAACAAAGTAAAAGCACTTCATATCCGTATAAACATACTTAAGACCAAGCATTTTTCCTAAGTTTTAAACGTCGAAAGTGCTGTAAACACATAGCACATCAATGATACTTTCCATGTGAGCTTCATTTTCTTGAACCATGAATTATAATTTTCCATGGTCTTTCCCAAGGAGTTGAGATGCTTGTACATCCTCACCCATATGTACCTTCTTTGAAATGCTAACTCTATGTATTTCACAAGTATATAAAAATGTTATTGTTCCACTAACTTAAGATTTTCTGCAATATTAAGACTGTTTGTAGTTCAAGTTTTCTGCTTTATTATCCTGCAGCATCTCTCTTACTAGCTGTTACTTCAGGACTGCTGAAAGATTTGATCCCAGAGAACATTCCTGGACAAAAATCGGAAGTATGAGCACAAAAAGAGGATGCCATGTGTTGGTTGCTTTGAGTGGGAAGTTGTATGATCTTATCCTTTTTTTGTGTATCTTAGTGATGTCCACTGTCCTCAAGGGTAGATGTATTCTTTTTTTTTTTT
>JACEIK010004128.1:115034-142241 GCA_018107945.1 Datura stramonium | reverse complement strand
AATAGTATAGAAAGTGGGAGATTCATCACTTAACCAACATACCACGATAGAGCTTACGTGGTCCCAACTATCACACTCAATTGGGTAGAGCCATCAAAAACCTTGCCAGGGCTATGGACGATACCATGATATCGATATAAAGATAAAGGGCCAATAGAGCCAGGGATAGCTCACAAGGGAGGTCCCAATAATATAATAGTATCATCCTGCGTTGGTGTGTAGTTCTGGGGCATAGGGTGATCGACCCTTAGCCCACTCGGTGCTAGACTCTTCTCCTAAAAACATGCAATGCTCTACATCGTATATAACGAAACTCAACATCGTCTATAGACGAAGCTCAAGATGAAATCATGCATAACTCAACATCGTTTGAAACAAAGCTCAATATTGTCCTTTGACAAATCTAAATAATGAAATCATGCATAGACTCAACATCATATGAAAATGAAGCTCAACATTGTTCTTTGAAAAATCTCAATAATGACATACATATCAATTATGAACGTATTCATATGAGAAACTTTAATTTGAAACATACTACTAGCTAATAATATGAAATTTGGGAGACTTAGCTCTAAACAATATGGTTAGTTTATTTCGGAAAAATCATCATTTTAAATAAAAATGTGGGCATTGCCCAAAGCTTTACCATACTTGGATCTACTCAATTCATTTTGAAAATAATATCATAATCATGGGTAGCTTTAAAAACATGCTTTTCATCATCAAATCTCATTATCATCATACATTCATCATCATTCACTTCTTTCATGAAATTCTCATCCATGAGCATTTAAATTTCATAATTTAGAAAATAAAATTTTGATTGAAATCAACTGAAAATCTTCCCAAGCTTCACAATTCATCAATGTAAGCATAATCTAATCGTACCCATGTGTAGAAGTTGAAGAATCATGAAATTGAGTAAAACCCAATAACTTGATCATATGAATTTCTCATACTTAGCTAGAGATTTGGGCATAGGTGAGGAAGGAAACACCCATTCATAACCCTACATACCTGGAAAAGGTGGATTCTAACACTTTCTAATTTCCCAAGATGAGATTCCAATGGAAACCTTCAAAACTTGCTCTAAATCCTCTCTTCAAACTCTCAAGTTGCATGCATGGAATGAATTAGCTTAGAATAGGTTTTCCCCTCTTAAAACCCTGTAAAAAAAGCCTTAAACAACGTAGTATAGGCCCCTAGGACATAGGAATTGTTGAAAAGACCCTTATTGAATTAGCCGAAAATAACTGCCAGGTGGTCCTAACGGATGACCTAACGACTCATCACTGGGGGGAACGAATCATCATGTTGCTCGTTGAGTACACTACCTTGTCTAAACTCCTGGGCTCGTAATGGATAACAGTTCGTTAGGGGTGACCACGACTCCGCGTAACCAATAGTCAAGTACACTGCTTCTATCATATCACTTTACTTAAAAGTCACCCCACAACTCGCACCACGACTTGTTGTCTGACCTAACGAGTCATGTACTACTCCCATCAAGTACACTGGTTGACCTCTTCAATTTTTCATACACCCTTACCCCACGGTTGACCTAACAACTCGTGGTGACTAACCACGAGACATTCCCACGCCCATGGGGAATCCTTCTCCTTGAAACTTCCTACTCTCCACTGGTCCTCTCCACGAGTCACCTGACGACTAGTTCTGCGCCTGCAACTTGAATTTTTCAATTTTTCCCTATTTCAACCCCCTAGTTCTATCTTTGAGTTATTTGAATATAATAATATCTCCCTGTTGGGAACATTCATCCCCGAATGTTAGAAATAAGAAGAAAACAGAAACATACAATTATCATAATCAAATACTGATCATTTAAACCGAAAGATGGCGGAATGACTACCACCGAAAAGAACTACATAGCTGAACTGAATTAAGACATCACATACATCTATCATATCATAAATCAAACTTGTGCACATGAACTTAACATAGAAACTGATTAGGGAATTTGGGAAAAAAACTGATACCTCAAACCAAAACTGTGCTAGTAGGGAACAGGTGAGGGTATTTAGCCATCATAACCGTTTCAGCTTCCTATGTAGCTCCCTCAACATGCTGATTTCTCCATAACACCTTCACTGAAGCTACTTCTTTGTTCCTCAGCCTTCGGACCTAACGATCCAAGATTGCAACTGGAATTTCCTCATAACTTAGGCTATCTCCCACACCAACGCTTTCCATCGGGACAACTAAAGATGGACCACCCAAGCACTTTTTCAAGAGAGAATATGAAAGACGGGATGAACTGAAGATAGCTCTGATGGAAAATCCAACTCATACGCTACCTTACTGACTCTTCTTATAACCTGGTAGGGACCAACATAATGGGGACTGAGTTTTCCTTTCTTTTCGAACCGCATGACTCCCTTCATGGGAGATACCTTCAGAAATACCCAATTATCCACCTCGAACTCCAACTCTCTCCTTCTCACATTAACATATGAATTTTGACAACTCTGAGCAGTTTTCAGCCTGTCCCTTATCAACTGAACTTTCACCATAGCCTCATGAACCGAATCAGATCCTATCATAGCTTCCTCACCAACATCAAACCATCCGATGGGCGATCTACACCTCCACCCATAAAGAGCCTCGAATGGTGCCATTTGGATACTGGAGTTATAACTGTTATTGTAAGCAAAATCGATCAAGGGAAAGCGATCGTCCCAATTATCTTTGAAGTCCATCACACATGTTCTCAACATGTCCTCAAGAGTTTGGATTGTTTGTTCAGCTTGGCCATCCGTTTGCGGATGAAAGGCTATATTGAGCATAACCTGAGTCCCAAGCCCCTTCTGAAAAGACCGCCATCATTGGACGGTAAACTGAGTACCTCAGTCGGAAATAATAGACAAGGGAACTCCATGAAGTTGAACCAACTCCCGAATGTACAATTTTGCATAATCATCTGCTGAATCTGTGGTCTTGATCGGTAGGAAGTGTGCAGCCTTGGTGAACCTGTCGACCACTACCTAAATGGAATCATGATGATGGCGAGTACGAGGTAGGCTTGTAATAAAATCCATATTAATCTCTTCCCACTTCCAAGTGGGAATGCTAATATCCTGATGTACGCCTCCCAACCTTTGATGCTCTATTTTCACTTACAGACAATTTGGTCACTTGGCTACGAATTCTGCAATATCCTTCTTCATGCCATTCCACCAATATATTTCCCAAAACTTATGATACATCTTGGTGACACCCGGATGGATACAATACCTGGAGCCATGTTCCTCATGCAATATCCAGTACCGCAAATTATCGACATCTAGAACACATAGACGACCCTAGTACCGCAACACCCCCTCTCCCCCTTGGGAGAAGACCTCTACCTTCTGACTCCGAACAGCTTCGTTCAGCTTTACCAGCATCGAATCCTCATCTTGCCTAGCTTTCACATCTACTACCAAGGACGATTCCGATCTATTTTGCAAAACAACGCCGCCTTCGGTCGAGTCGACCAATCTAATTACCAAGCTTGAAAGTTGATGGAAATCTTTCACCAACTCCTTCTTTCCTTCATCCACATGGGACAAACTCTCCATAGAGAGCCTACTAAGTGCGTCCGCTGCCACATTAGCCTTACCCGAGTGGTAAAGGACACTCATGTCATAGTCCTTTAGTTGCTCCAACCACCTCCTTGCCGAAGATTGAGATATTTCTGAGTGAACACATATTGTAAGCTCTTGTTCTGCTGCTCCCGACTGTTGAGGTGGTCTTTCTGGTTCCACCTCCTTAAGTTGTAAACCACTCCTTGTGGTCACTGCATTCACTTGCTTGGGGTTGGGATCAGTTTCACTCCGGAAGTCCCTACTCTCGGCCTGGTGTTTTGGGCTCCAGCCAGCTGCCCAAACTGATACTCAACCTTAGTAGCCTTCACTTGATTGTTCTTTACATCGTTGCCAATTTCACATAGTCAGCCTGCAATTCAGCTTAGTTAGATATCATTGTCTTGAACATTTCCTCAATGCTGGGTGATGGTGGTGGAGGAGGTGCATTTTGCTCCTATACTGCGACTGATATTCTGCTGCCCTCCTTGATTTCTCTATGCCCACGGCTCGAACTCTGCCCTTGATGGCTGTTACTACCCTAAGAGAAATTCGGGTGACTCCTCCAGTTGGAGTTGTAGTTGTTGCCATACTGTTGGTAGTTATTTCTCTGTACATTACCAACAAAGTTCACTGAATCAGGATTCGCTCCACAACACTCGGGTAGTGTTCATTGCGCCGCACACTTCACTGCAAATCACGCACTACATTCAGTGGGGCTTGAGACTGATTCAAGTTCCTTATTCTTTGAAGTGGGTGTTGACTGTTCTGCAATGCAGCTATCTACGCAGCGATAGCTGTGAAACCATCCACTTCTAAGACTCCAGCTGCTTTCCCTTGTTCCTCCTCTTGAAGAGTCTACATTCCACTCAGGATTTCCCTGCGAAATACGATTCAACAAGTATACGGCTCCTCATACGTCTTTTCTAATGCTTGTCCCCAGCTGCTGAGTCTAGCAAGATTTTTGTGTGGGGTTTCCAAACCCTCTATGGTATGCACCAGCACATCATTGAATTGGTGATGATGAGACAATCCCGCAACATTGATTTGAATCTTTCCCAAACATTAAATTCCCTCTCTTTGTTTAAGCTTAGAATTTGACTTCTAAGTCTTCTGTTTTTACCAGATGGAAAGAACCGTATCAAGAATTTCCATGCAAGATCATCCCGCGTGGTGATGGAGTGGAGTGTCTCGGCTTTCAACCACCTCTTAGCTTCTCCCAAAAGTGAAAATGGGAACAATGTAAGCGACATAATTTGTTGACACTCCCGCGGGGCTGTAAGTGTCACTTATCTCCAAAAAAGTTTTGGAGATGTTGTTGTGGATCCTCGTGAGGGAGACCTGTGAACTGCCCGCTGGTGTGCAGCAATTTCACCATATTCTGTTTAAGCTCGAACCTCCCTCCTGGCTCAGGTTTGCGAATGCTAGATGTGACATTGTTGGCATGTGGGATTGCCACTTGCGGCAGAAGCTGTTGCATTTCCTCGGGCACTAACACTGCCCTTACAAGTGGTGGATTCTGTGGTTGCTCAGGATTGTTTGTCTGAGAACCTGCAGCTTTCTTTCTGAGCTTCTCTCTTTGGTGATGATTGCTCTTTTTTGACTCCTGGCGTGATCTGCAGCTCCTTGTCTCTTTTCCGAGTGTTCAACAGAATGCAATATACGCAAAAAGACAGGCTAAGACCAAGTTGTAAGCACTAATATAGAAATTGTAAACTAACACTTAAGAAAAAAATTTGCCAATTGCTAGTCCTCGGCACGCGCCAAAAAACTTGTTCGTCGGTCTATATGACTGCGCAAGTGCACATGGTCAAACAACTAGTAAAATGGCTCAAGTAAATAAGTATCGATCCCACAAGGACTAGACCAAGGTAACAATCTAATCAAGTGTCAATAAACTTTAACTCTAAAAATGCAGACAACAGTGTAAAGAAGAATTTGGAGATTTTGTTTCCTAATTTATACTAAATCTAAACGAATATACAATTTGAGTCTGAACTATAGTTATGAGCATCCTGAGGCTAAAACGAACATGTAGAGAAGTAATTTATCGATACAGATTTGGTTAACCTTTCCTTCGGTTGCTAGTCAAAATTATTGCCTATGGATTAGTATTTAACCCAACTTAAGAATCATAGACCTTCCACCTACATTTACGTGATAAAAGAAAAATTCATGTTCTAGCCATACATAACTGATTCCGTAATTGACTAATACGACTTTCAGGTATATGTCTATCCTAAAGGTAAATCAATTCTCAATTTTCCCAAACTAAGTAAAAGTCATATCCTACCAATTCACAACTTTCCAATTTCTTGCTCTTTCGAGTGAAATGGGACTTTTAGATATACATTAACATTGGCTTTACATTAATGCGGTAAGAACAAGAATTAATAGAACAACCATAGAAGAAAAGATGAAAAACCAAAATGATCTATAATTACATTTCACTACAAATGTTCTTATATAATATAAAGTGAGTAGCCACTCATTTATTAGTTAAACATCATCAAATAGTGTAAATCATACAAACAATTGAAATAACAGAGAAAGAGATAGAGAAAGAACCTAAGTTTTCATCCCTCAGCACTTTTTGTAACCCACATTCTTGCTCAAGCAAGTCGAATAATTAAAAATGAACCTAAGTGTTCTATGTATACTGGTGAATTTTCCGGAATAACAAGCAACGTGTCACGGAGTGCATCACGGAGCACTACCTCCGTGACACGGCACGAACGCGGACCCTTACTGGAATCCGGCCCTTGAGGTATTTATGCCCAACGTGCCACGGCGTGCAACGCGGGGCTTGGCCAACGTGCCACGGCTCCAACACTCACTGGAATTCCATGTTCCAGGTACTTGTGTCCAACGTGCCACAGGCAACGCGGACCTTCTGGAATTTGGCTAACTATAATCATCGGGCCGAATGCATCCGCGATGGCGTGACACGGCTCCATCGCGGAGCCCCTTTAATTCCTGCTTTCCTTGGCCTTTTCCTGCTCGCTTCCGAGTCCATTCCCGATTTCTCCCAACATGCATCTTAGCTTCCTAAAAATGTATTTTTCCTACAAAACAACGCTAATCATGTTGGTTAGTATAAATTCACATTTTAACTACAAATTACACGAGAATGCACAAATAACGATAGATAAACAGACGAAATGAAGCATTTGAGTATCACTTGGGCATATAATTCTGCCCAAGATCAGCTACCATCCACAGTTTCAGCGAGAGGTCACTAGCTTAACACCATCATCGGCTAGTGTTCCATCCGGACGGGGGGTGATCATAGGAGCAAGGCTTCGGGGTCGAGGGATCATAGGAGCACCCAGCTAGAGTATACCTCTCCAGTTGCAGGAAGTGTGGAAAGAGTCACACCGGGAGTGCCTGCTCAGCTCAGATGCCTGCTATGGGTGTGTATATTTGGGCACATGGTGAGAGCATGCCCATATGCTAGATGAGTGTGATAGAATTAGAGTGCATAGACCACCAGGATAGCAGCAACTCCAGCCCGTTCCGCTCCGCAGGGAGCATCGACTAGTGGGGGTGGCGGACAATGCAAAAACCGATTCTATGCCCTTGATTCACGCCAAGATCATGAGGCTTCATCAGGCGTGGTTACTAGTATGTTGCGTGTCTTTCATATTGATATTTATGTGTTGCTAGATTTGGGAGCTACTTTGTCTTTCGTGACTCCTTACTTTGCTGGTAGCCTTGGAGTTAGTCCGGAGACCTTGACAGAACTGTTTTAAGTTTCGACCCCTATTGGTGATTCGATCATAGCTAGACAGTATATAGGGAATGGTCGGTCAACGTGTCGCATAGGTTACCTCCGCAGACCTTGTAGAGCTAGCCATGACTGACTTTGACATTATTCTTGGCATGGATTGGTTGTTTGCATGTTATGCTTCAATTAATTATAGGACTCGTACGGTGGAATTTCATTTTTCGAGTGAGTTAGTGTTGGAGTTGAGGGGTAGTTCGGCGGTACCCGGCCCAGTCGGTTTATTTCATATCTTAAATATAGGAAGATAACCTCTAAAGGTTGCATGAACCACCTAGTTAGGGTTAAGTATGTGGAGTCCGAGACCTCGACTATTCAGTCAGTTCCGGTAGTGTGTGAATATCCGAAGGTGTTTCCTGATGATTTGTTCGATGTTCCTCCGGAGAGGAAATTAGCCGGTATTGATCTATTACTCGATACACAACCTATCTCTATTCACTCCCTACAAGGATGGCCCTAGCCGAACTAAAGGAATTGAACGATCAGTTAAAGGATCTGTTGGGTAAGGGCTTCATTAGGCCAAGCCAGTCTCCATGGGTGCACCAGTTCTATTTGTTCGAAAGAAGGGTGATCCTTTGCATGTGTATTGACTATCGATAGTTGAACAAGGGTACCGTCAAACGGTACCCTTACCGGGATTGATGATTTGTTTGACCAACCGGGGTGCCAAATTGTTCTCCAAGATTGATCTTAGGTCAGGTATTACCAACTCAAGGTTCAGGAGAGTGACCCGGCCCAAGACCACGCCATAACTCGGTATTCAAAGACCTTTTTCATAACTCGGTATTGTCACTACAAATTTGTTGTTATGTATTTTGGACTAACCAATGCGCCTGCATTTTTTATGGATCTAATGAATAGGGTGTTCAAGACATATTTAGAAATGTTCATGATTGTGTTCATTGAAGACATTCTTATATACTTCCGGAGAAAGGAGGAGCATGCCACTTATTTGAGGATGGTGCTACAAACCCTCAAGGATCATCAGTTGCATGAAAAGTTTAGCAAGTGTGAATTTTGGCTAAACTCGGTAGCATTTCTTAGACATGTGGTATCAAGCAAAGGCATAAGGGTTGATAGCCAGAAGATTGAGGCAGTGAAAAATTCACCTAGACCGGTGAATCCTTAAAAAATTCAGAGTTTCTTGGGTCTAGCTGGCTACTACCGGAGGTTTGTTGAGGGTTTCTCATCTATTGCGACACCTTTGACTAGGTTGACTCAGAAAAAGGTGAAGTTCCAATGGTCAGATTCTTGTGAGAAAAGCTTTTAGGAGTTGAAGACCTGACTCACTTCAGCACCAGTGTTGACCTTACCCGAGGGTACTGATGGCTTTGTTGTATATTGTGATGCTTCGAGAGTCAGAATGGGATGTGTGTTGATGCAGCGTGGGAAGGTAATAGCATATGCCTCGAGACAGTTGAAAGTTCATGAAAAGAATTACCCGACCCATGATCTTGAGTTGGTCGCGGTGGTGTTTGCGTTGAAGATATGGAAGCATTACTTGTATTGGGTCCACGTGGATGTATTTACGAATCACAAGAGCTTGCAATATGTGTTCACATAGAAAGATCTAAATCTTCGGCAAAGGAGGTGGGTGGAATTACTTAAGGACTACAACATAAGTGTTCTCTACCACCCGGGCAAGGCTAATATGGTGGCGGATCCACTTAGTAGGCTATCTATGAAAAGTGTGTCCCACGTGGATGAGGGGAGGAAGGAGTTGGTGAAGGATGTCCACCGACTTGCAAGACTGGGAGTTAGATTGATCGACTCGACCAGTGGCAGTGTTGTTGTACATAACGGGTCAGAATCATCCTTGGTGTTTGATGTTAAATCCAGACAAGATGAGGATCCAATATTGATGAAGCTAAAGGAGGTGGTGCAGAGTCAGAAGGTGGAGGTCTTCTCTTAAGGTGGAGATGGTGTGCTATGATACCAGGGTCGACTATGTGTTTCGGACATTGATAATTTGAGGGTTTGGATATTGCATGAGGCACATGGTACCAGATATTCTATTCACCCAGGATCCACGAAGATGTATCGGGACTTGTGAGAAATCTTTTGGTGGAATTGTATGAAGAAGGATATTGCAGAGTTCGTAGCTAAATGTCCCAACTGTCAGCTAGTTAAAGTCGAGCATCAAAGGACTGGAGGCGTACTTTAGGATATTTTCATTCCCAATTGGAAGTGGGAGGAAATAAATATGTATTTCGTTACAGGCCTACCTCGTACTCGCCGACACTATGACAACATTTGGGTGGTGGTAGACAAGTTAACTAACGCTGCACACTTCCTACTTATCAAGACCACAAATTCAACAGATGATTATGCTAAGTTGTATATTAGTGAGTTGGTTCGACTTCATGGAGTGCCCTTGTCTATCATTTCAGACCGAGGTACGCAGTTTACCTCTAAATTTTGGTGTTCCTTTCAAAGAGGACTTGGGACGCAAGTTAATCTCAGTACAGCCTTCCAACCGCAAACAAACAGCCAGGCAGAACGAACCATTCAAACCCTTGAGTATATGTTGAGGGCATGTGTTATGGATTTCAAAGGTAGTTGGGATGACCATTTGCCCTTGATTGAGTTTTCCTATAATAACAATTATCACTCTAGTATCCAGATGGAACCGTTCGAAGCTCTTTACGGGCGAAGGTGTAGATCTCCCATCGGATGGTTCGGGGTTGGTGAGGCAACTATGATAGGGTCAGATTCAGTTCACGAGGCGATGGTGAAGGTTCAGTCGATAAGGGATCAGTTTAAAATTGCTCAGAGTCGTCAGATTCTTATGCTAATGTGAGGAGAAGAGATTTGGAGTTTGATGTGGACGACTGGGTATTTCTAAAGGTATCTCCTATGAAGGGAGTCATGTGGTTTGGGAAGAAAGGGAAACTCAGTCCCCACTATGTTGGTCCCTACTGGGTTGTGAGAAGAGTTGGTAAGGTGGCGTATGAGTTGGACTTGCCATCAGAGATATCTTCGATTCATCCCGTCTTCCATGTGTCGCTTTTGAAAAAGTGTTTGGGTGACCCAGCCTTGGTCGTCCTGCATTGGGGTGAAAGACAACCTCAGTTATGAAGAAATTCCTGTTGAAATCTTGGATCGTCAGGTTCAGAAGTTGAGAAATAAAGAAGTAGCTTCAGTTAAGGTTTTATGGAGAAATCAGCATGTTGAGGGAGCTACGTGGGAAGTCGAAGCGGACATGATGGCTAGATATCCACATTTTTTCTCTACCGACTCAGTTCCGACTTGAGGTATCAGTTTTCCCTATGAATCTATCTAGTTTTCATATTTAGTTCATGTTAGTAAGTTTCTTTCATGTGTATGAATGTGTATGTGAAGTATAAGATCAGTTCAACTATATGGTTTTATTCGGAGGTAGTCATTTCGTGAAATTTCGGTTAAAATGATCAGTATATGGATATGATAAATTGTATGTTTCTGTTTGTTGCTTGTTTCCTACATTCGAGGATGAATGTTTCCAAGAGGGAGATATTGTAATACCCCGGGAAGGCCTAAGAATAGACCCGGGAGTTGAATTTTAGAAGTGCAGAAAAACTGGAAAAATATCATAGGACGGACCATAGAACGACTCGTGGTATCAAACCACGAGTCATTGTGTGCTGTCGTTGGTTAGTGAAAGGTTGGTGGCAGTGGAGACGACGGGAGGTATGACAATCCGTTGTGAGATACAATGGGCCGTCCTTTGCAGTCGTGGTTAGGGTCGGACTGGGCGACAGGGTAAACAACGAGAGACTCAACAACCCGTTAGAAGAAATCACGGGTCGTTGGTTGAGGTCGTTGTTGGAGGTTGATAATTTCTAGTGTAGGCGACGGGTTGAGACCACGACTCATTGGAAGGAACCACGAGTCATGGTGAGGCTCGTGGTAAGGAAGACAGGTTTGGCCAAGAAGTCAACGACGGTCGATCGAATGACCTATCGTTTTAAGTAACAGCTCGTCCTGACGAGTCATGGGAAGGATCTGAGATATGTTAGGAGGCAGTGGACCCAATGACTTGATACCATGAGTCATGGTTTGTTTCCATGACCCATTGGATTGGTAGTTAGTCCGCCGGGCCGATTTTGAGGAAATTTTTAAGGGCATTTTTGACTTTTCCGTTCTTTGAGACCCTAAACTACATCATTTTGGATATTTTTAAGAGTGAGATAAGATGTTTTAAGTCCTTTATGCATGCCCATTCTCATGCAAAAGCCCTACGAGATTTTTGGGAGATTCAAGGCCTTCTTCACCAAATTTTCATCAATTTCTTTGTGGGTATTCAAGGAAATTTGAGTCAATCCATTCCCAGGTATGTAGGGTTTTAGAATGGGTGAAATTCCTCACCCATGTCAAATTTCAAATTAAATCAAGAATTCTCCTATTCAAGTCTATGGGGTTTTTCTCAAATGCATGAAAATGTGAATTCTCTTTATGGGTATGATTTAATTGGGTTTTAATTGTTGAATTATGAATGATGGGCTGGTTTTTATATTATTTTTCTGGCAAATCATGTTTCAATATTTTAAATCTAAAATGCCATTTGATAAAAGTTCATGAAAGTTATGATTTATAACTTCTCTATAATTTGAGTTTATTGATGGTGGAAATGCATGATTTCAAGTTACCCATGTTTATGAGCATATTTTGAAAGGGTGAATATGATGAAGTATTGGGAAATTCCCACGTGTTAGAATGATTTTGATTTATGAAGTGAATTACATTATTTATCGATTTATGATGTCAGCCGATGAAAATGGCCTATGATTCTTGGCTAAGCATGTTTTAAAGGGGATCAATGATGATAAATGTTATACTATAGCCAATGAATCTTAATGCATGATATTATTGATTTATGTATGAGCCTATATGTATATTTTGGGAGTTGTGTTGCTTAGGAGCAACCCAACGATGCAAGGACTTCGTCGGTGTCTCACAACCACGTGCCACCGTGGGTTTCTAATGATATATTGTATTGACAATAATCCCCTCAAATGTGATATCATGCCTAATGCATGACTCTCTCTTAGCAAGCCGGGGTTAGCTCTGTCCACTTGGCGAGCTAGTGGGACATCATGAAAGGATCTACTATGATGGTGTCGTTGTGACAAGTCCTCCATTATTCCGCATGTATTATGCATTGTTATATTTATGTTATTGGCTCAAGTTATGTTTTGACAAAGTTTACTTACGATTATGATTATGAGCGGCTTTATGAATGATTGAAAGCCTTGGTGCCTTATGTTTCTTACGAAGCTTATGATATATGCATGATGTCTGATCTTGGGCAAAATGGCATGCCCAAGTGATACTTTATAACTTAGTTTTCGTCTTGTTTATCTACTTATTTATATACATTCTCATGTGATTTTATGTAAATGTGAATATATACTAACCAACATGATTAGTCCTTGTTTTTGAAGGTTAATGTACATTTGAGGAACTAATTATGATTTTGTGAAGTGGAGGAATGGTGATGAGCATGAGTGTACGAATTCGTGCAAGTAATATAGTGGCTCTTTTAAGGAACCGGAATGTCGAACCCAGAGATGGACCCATTCCTATAACTATCCATTCAAGCGTGAATCTTAAATACCTAAAGTGTTGGTTATAGACATTTTCGATGAAGGATATTTAAGTCTAAGTTTGGGTCAACGAAGTGATACGAAAGTGCTTTAGGAGCAACATAGAGTTAAAACCGATTAATCATGCGATACTACGATTTGCAATGGAATAAGCATGGGACTATCAATTGTTATTTCACATAACTGGAATTGCATGTTCATGGTCTTTCGAGCCTCTAAACACGGCAATCTAGCCTCAATGCATCATTGTGAGCGAGGAGTTTAATTTTCTAGTCGCGGGCAATCAATTATGTTGTGATTCCGGCAGGTGGGACTTTCGTACGTCTAACCATTTAACTCAACTTAGCCTTACAACTACTTCTTCGAGTGGTGATGTGACATCCCAAATTGGTCTTTCATAACCATTGTCCAACCAAACGAGTGTTAGGTATATTTCTATCCAAACACGGAACCTCTCCGAGATTACTTCATGCTCCCCACATTCTCGTGTCCTGACCTAGGTAATGCCTTCTCAAGCTATTTCCCAAGCTAACAAATATGCTTTTATGGTGATCGAAAATCCATAAAAACAACCAACAACTCGAATGCGAGCTGAAAGCAACAATCAATAACTCAATTCCTAAACAAATCATAAAAATTACAATCATAATCCATAAAAGCTGACCCTAGAGGAAGGGTTCTTGCCATGCATGTTCGTAAAATTACTCAAACTACTATTAATCTACTCTAAACTACATACTTACATGAGATTGGTAGATGAGAAGGGAATTTGATAAACCCTAGATGAGTTCTCCCACTTCTCCCTTCACTCCTATGCGGTTTTCCCGAGAATAAAAATCGTGACCAAATGGAATTAGGAGCTAAGGGTCCTATTATAGTAAATGTAACGTGCATAATTCCTTGGCCTGTCGTGGAACGGCTCCGTGTCACGGAGTGTATCGCGAAGACCTTTGCCTCATGACACGGAGGCATCCACAGCTCGGAAATCAACTCGAAAATCGGCCTCGCTGACATCTTGCCGCGATGGCAACGTGGCCTTATTGCTTGGGCAGTGCGTCACACATCCTTGGTCGCGGAGCCACCTGCGTGGCACGCTGCCAACAACGCGGGGGGCCCCATCTGGAGCAGCTGCCCTGCCGTGGCACGTTGCCGACGCGCGGGTGGGCTGTTTTGAGCCTCCTCTTTACCGACGTTCGCGTGTTGATTCCTTCTCAAAGCCTCTACTTCACCAATTCATGAATTAGCTCCTCAAAAGTCATCAAAAACCTACAACACAAAGGCTAATCATGTTGGTTAGCACATATCTTCACTTTTATATAAACTCACATGAAAATGTATCAAATAGCTTAGACAACCTACGATAATTTAAGCTATAAAAAGCGTATCGGGCCCTATATTTTCCCGTGATCACCAACCCCTTAAAGCCCTTGTTCGTCCTCGAACAACCTTTTACACTCATGCATATGGAGAGTCTCACACATAACTAATTTAGCAAGATAATTCGAGCTACGGCTATAATGATTACGTAAGACACAAGTTCAAAATAGAACATGCTATGTAATACAACTATGTTAAGACTTCTTATCCTCAAGAATTGACTCTCAAACTTCGCAAACTCATGCAAATCAACTGATTAAGAGAAATCCACATAGGTCTATCTTCATTCAACATGTGCCCTCACGGAAGAGAGTTACCCAATCACACGCCCAAAAATAATTTTACATCACAACATGTGTGGGTATATAAAAAATAATTACCCTCACTCTCACAAAGAATTCACATGCTTCATGTCATGACCCATAAGCTTGCCCTTAGTGTTTACTCCACTAATTTGAGGATGTATGAATGTAAGATCAAGTAGGACTTTGTCGGTTGTACGCTTCAAGTACGGGTAGGTACTATTATGGCCGATAATAGTGACTATCTTTCCTAAGCGCACAATCATCACGCCCTCATGGCGAACTTCCCTTCCTTACTTCACCTTTTTATCCTTGATGGTTTTCTTTTTCCTCTTTTGTTTCCCCTTTTATTTAGGCACTTTTGACTTGTCGATGGGAGCTTATGAATAATTTATCATTACTTTGTTTCTTACCCACCTTAACGATGATCAACCACTTTTACACAAGTGCACCTTTGTCCTTTCTCAACTTCTACAACTTGCTACTTTTCATTTCTTTTCATTCTCTCACTCCTTTACTCTTTCAGATTTTTCTTCTCCAAGCGCTTACGAGCTTTGGGTCAAATTCAAGGTTAATGAAAGAAACGGATTAAGCTTATGTTGCAGCTATCAAAGAATAGGCTCAAGGCTCAACGGGGCTAACTAGGATTAATTTCTCAAGGTAGGTAAAACGAGGATAAAAATTAGGTTAATTCAAAGAAATGCCTAAATCATCTCCTACAATTCACATCCTTCATTTTAAACCATTACACACCGGGCAACTTCTAGACAATCCACAATAGCATAGAATACTCACAAACCTTGCACTCACTGCACATGCTCAATTCAGAACACATTCAGCAGACTCTTACTCAGCTAATCACACAGATTCAAACGACAAGCTTCAATTGTACTGAGTCAAATTCAAGAGCTTAGTGTCTCGAACAAAGTTATACACTTGCATGCTTCAATACGAACATACTTGCATCTTACAACCATATCTAGCACATAACAAGAACATCAAGCATCCATTAGCTATGGTTTCAAAAAACCCGACATCTATCGACTAATTTTTCTCAAAGACTGGTCGTCATCCATCAATCGTCGAGAATAGTCCTAACTATGACTAAAAACGTATGTACGGACAAAAGAAAAAAAATAAAAACAAAAATAAAAAATTTTATTCTTCGGTTCAAACACCCCCATCGGAAAGAACCGAAAAGAAAAAACAACAGGTGATGAATTCATGCTTGACTCAAAAAGATTTTTCAAATTTTTCTCATTTTTCCAAACAAGCATTACATTCACCAACAATTTGTTAGGCCCAAAAGTTTTGAAATTTCCCTCACCACACACTTAAATCATGCTATGTCCCCGTAGCATCAAATTAATATTTCAAGAGGGCGAGAAATACTCCCTGAGGCCTTTAGGCCTAGCTAGTAACATGTTTTCCTCAGCTTTGCACATGTGGGTGCTCGACCCCACACTTTTTCCTCTTCCATGCTTCCTGGCTTCCTCCTCTGAGAGGTACTCAGACTTCCCTTTACCTGTGCCTAACTTTCCACCAAAAAACAGACAAACAAATTAAAATAACAAAATCAAAACAAAAATCAAAATTCCAAAGTGTACTGAGGTACCCTTGGGTTGCCTCCCAAGCGGCGCCTTGTTTTAAGTGGTGGCACAGTGGACTGCCCTTTTCAGGACATCCTCATACCTGGGTTCTTTCGAGAACCATCTCCTTTCTTTTGCTGTTTGAAACAGCCTCCCTCTGTTCCTCCCTTTCTCCAACTTCTTCTCCAATTTAAGTCCTTTATCAGACTTGGGCTGAACACTTGATATATCCTTTGGCCGTGCACCTGTGGAATCCTCCACCCCACACTCATCCTCTGCCAACACACTAACCTGACAAAGGTTTCTGTAGTGTACGGATGGGTTTATTTCTTGGTAGACACGGAAGGTTTCTTCTTCATCCTCGACCCTCATTTTCGGGGTCCTTCTTTCAAATCCAATCACAGCTCCTCCAGGTGGCCAAGAATGGCCGTCCCAAGATTAGGGATTGCACAGTCATCAACACGAAAACCTAAAACAATAAAATCAGCAGGTATAATAAATTTACCTACTTTGATGAGAAGGTCTCTATGATTCCATCCGGTGTCACTCGCGACTTGTCGGCCAGTTTTCAACATCAACCTTGTCGGTCTCGGTTTCCCAGCCCCAGGTGTTAGATAAGGATAGGGGCATTAGGTTGCTTGCTGCCCCTAAAATGCACAAAGCTCGAAGCACTTGACTTTACCAATTTGTATGGGGAGGGTAAAGCCGGGGTCTTTGAGCTTCTTTAGCATTTTGTTATTCTACGTATTTCACCTCGATCGATTCTTTCTGATCGACCATCCACCAATCTAACTTTGTTACATATACATCCTTCAAGTATTTAGCATACTTGGGCATTCCCTACAAGACATCAATAAGAGGCAAATTTATATGAAGTTCTTTGAAAGTCTCAAAGAACTTTTTGAAACATTCCTCCTCCTTGCTCTTTTGAATCTACGAGGGAAGGGTGGTGGTGGTCTTTGTCTTCATTCATGATGGAGTTGCGCATTTTGTTGTCCAGCACTCTGATTTGCTCGATGTGCTCGGTGGATGGTCCCTGGTCTTACCAACTCGAGTACGCACCTCTTTTCTCAACTCTTTAGGCACTGCATCAACCTAAGCGCCTTCCGCTTATAAAAATTTGATGTGATGATCTATAGGGGTTAGGATACGCATCACTTGGTAATCCCTTGCGGCCTCATGTTTTGAGCAGCTGCTATCCCAGCCCACTTGTTTTTCAAGATTGCGGGTGGCTACTTGCTGATTCATTAAGTCTGCTGCCATCCTAGCCTGATTTTCTGCTAAGCGATTACGGGTCTCCACGCCAATTTTCTGCGAGTGTTTCCTCGTCATTTCACTATTTCCCATCAATGCTATTACCTTTCAATCTTTGATGTTGTTGAGGTTGCATAAAATCTGCTTTTAGTTTCCACCCCAAGAAGAATTCAGGTGGCCCTGCCAATTTCTGTTGGAGTTGTTTCCAAAATTCTGATTGTTCTGCTGCACATTCCCAACAAAATTGACCGGTCGAATTGGCTCCACAAGATTCTCGTTGTGCCCATTATTACCACAAATTGCACACCAACTCGGGCTGCTGAACTGCATTAACCTGGCCCTGGTGTTGGTGCATACTCGAAAAGCAATGAACTGAGTCATCATTTGATGTTGGAACGAAGCTAAGCGTCTTCGCCAAGCATTCAAACCGTAACTTCTATCAACCTGATCTTCTTCCTGCCCCTCTTGATGATTCTTTGTGCCACTCTGGATTTCCTTCTGTAATTCTGTTCAACAAAGTGTACAACTCATCCATATGTCTTTTCCAAGGCTTGCCCACCCGCTGCAGAGTCTAGTAATTATTTTTGTATGGGGGTCTAGACTTTCTACAAAGAGTATGGGCAATAACTTCCATTTGATTGCGATGATAGGACAGTCTCTCAACAATGACTTGGACTTTCCCAAGCCATATACAAGTTCTAATCAGGCTTCTGCTTGAAAGCTGAGTATTTAACTTCTCAACTTTGCAGTCTTGCCTGAAGGAAAGAATCTGATGAGGAACTTCTTCACCAAATCATTCCATTGAAGTTATGGAGTTCGGTGGCTCGGCCTTGACCCCTTTTCGCCTCCTCTCCCAACAATGAAAATGGGAGAGGGTCAATCGGACATAATCTGTGGACACGCGGTGGGACAAACGTGTCACTAATTTATAAAAAGCTCTGTAAGTGCTGCAGGTCCTCATGTGCCATTCCGATTAGGCTGGCCACTAGAATGATGGCAATTTGCACCATATTACATTTAAGCTCAAAAGTTCCCTCCGGGCTCAGGTTTACGAATACTAGAGGTCACATTCGTCGCTAGTGGGATTGCCACTTCGCGAACTGGTCTTGCTGCCATTGCTTCCGATGACAAGCGTGCTTGCCCCGCAGGTAGTTGTTGTTGTACCTTTTCTGAAGTCTCTTGACTTTTGCTCTAGAGCTACTGCTCCTTTGCAAATGGATTTGACGTTCGAGTTCAAGCAACGGTTCCACAAGCTCTCTATTTCTAGCCAGCTCGGCAGGACAAGCATCACCTGCAAATAGACAGACTAAGACCAAGTTTCTCAACACTTAAGGAAATTCAAAAAATCACACAAAAACGAATAAGTTATTAAAACTTTGCCGAGTCCGACACTTGGCGCCAAAAACTTGATGAACGCAAGTGTACGGAGTCGTGCAAGTAATATAGTGGTAGATGAGAAGGGAATTTGATAAACCCTAGATGAGTTCTCCCACTTCTCCCTTCAGTCCTATGCAGTTTTCCAGAATAAAATCGTGACCAAATGGAATTAGGAGCTAAGGGTCCTATTTATAGTAAATGGAGGAACGTGCATAATTTGGCAGTCGTGGAGCGGCTCAGGTGTCCACGGAGTGTATCGCGGAGCACTGCCGCTGTGACACGGAGGCATCATGAACTTTCACTGGAAATCAGCGGAAATCGGCCTCGGCAGCATCTTGCGCGATGGCAACGTGGCACCTTTCTTACAGGCAGCGCGTCACACATCAGCAGTCGCGGAGCCACCCTCCCGTGGCCCATAGCTGCCAGCGTAGCGAGGGCTGTCTTGGGCAGCCTGCTGTAAGTGGCTGTGCCGACACCCAGGTGGGCTGTTTTGAGCCTCCTCTTTACCGACGTTCGCGTGTTGATTCCTTCTCAAAGCCTCTACTTCACCAATTCATGAATTAGCTCCTCAAAAGTCATCAAAAACCTACAAAACAAAAGGCTAATCATGTTGGATTGCTTTATATCTTCTTTCATATAAACTCACATGAAAATGTATCAAATAGCTTAGACAACACGACTAATTTAAGCTACTAAAGCGTACCAGGGGCCCTATATTTTTTCCGTGATCAAATGGAATCAAGAGCAAAACATGAAAATTAACAAGAAAACATGCAATAAGCGGCACCTGTAGCGATAGGGGGCGTGGCGCAATAGCGTGACAACACTTGGCTGAAAATTGCATTTTTTGGCACATTCTAGTGAGGGTACGTGTTACCTCCGTGTCACGGAGAGCAAGGCTCCGCGCCCGTTCACCTCCGTGACACGTTGCCATTCCACCACAGGCAAGAAATCTGCAGATTCTCATTTACTATAAATAGGAACCTTGACCAAAAATTAGGACACATAGGATTTTTGTTTTGGAACCGAAGGGAGGCGCGAGGGAGACTTGGAGAACTCACCTAGGGTTCATCTTTTGTTCATTTATTTTCATCTATTCTTGTAAGCATATTACTCTAAACATGTTTTTGAGTATTTACTTGCAAACATAGTGGCTAGAACCTTCCATCTAGGGTTGAGGCCATGGATATGATTGTAAATGCTTAAATTCGTTTTGGGTTGAGTTGTCAATTGTTGTTTTGTCTTACGTTCTTAACTATGGTTGTTTTTATGATTGATCACTATGAAAACACACACGTTACACCTAGGTAAAAGCTTGAGAAAGTAAACCTAAACCCAAAAACAAAGAATGTAGGGAGTAAGTTTGTGTCTTACGATATAATTCGCGGTTAGGATAAGAAATTATACCTAATTTTCCTTGCTTAGTTACTAAAATGGGATGAGCTAGACAGCAACTTAGAATTGTACTCCACCACTCGTAGGAAGTAGTTGTGAAACTAAGTTGAGTTAAATGATTAAAGGTAGGAAAGTCCCTAATCCAACGGCCATAAACCCCGTAAACCACATCACGTAATTGAATTGCCCACGAACTAGAATGTCACACATACCGCTCAACGATGTAGTTGTGAGGCTAGTTTTTCATGTTTATAGGCTATAAAGACCATGAACATGCATTTTCAACTATGTGAGACAACAATTGATAATTTCATACTTAACCCATTACGAATTGTAGTAGTGTATGATTATCAGAAGCCTTGACTCTAGTTTTGTTTTGTATTCTTCGGATTATTTCGTGTCACCGTCAAGATTTCATTACAAATTATCGAAAACTTATAAAATAACCTCCTTAAAATAACACTTGAACTTGATAATTCATTAAAAGTCTAGTTCCTGTGGGTTCGACGTTCCAACTCTTAAAAAGGGACACTATATTACTTGTACGACACGTACACTTCAGGGGGCATCAATGTACTTCTCCTACGTTACTTTTGAGTTTTGTTTTACTTATAAATGTCTGTTTTACTTACCTTGCATACTCGGTACATTCACGTACTGACCGCATACTTTCTATGTTGTATCGTTTAAGCGTCTGGTCAGGATCTCAAGCTCGTCTTCATCCTTAGTCCATCTCGGCTTACGCTTTCGGCTTATTGGTAAGTCCTCATTTTCCGAAGGTCGTTTGATAGACTTTCATGTTGTTTATATTTCAGTATTGGTGGGGTTAGTTGGGGATGTTCCATCAACCCATCTTATGTATTAGAGGCTTTCTGTATTAGAGGCTTTCAGACAAGTATGTAGTGCTCAGCTGTGTATATGTTCAGTATTTCATGATGTTATGCTATAATTACGTTTCCGCTATGTTTTTATGATTATCATTCCACCTATTTGGATGAGATTAGTTGTATGCATGATCCATGGGTTGACTTGGGGTCCCTTGTCCCTTGTCTATGATCCGGGTGTACGTTCGGGTCGTGACAAACTTGGCATTAGAGCCATAGGTTGAAGTGTCCTAGGGTGTCTGAAAGCTGCATTAAGTAGAGTCTTTTTCATGGGTGTGAAGCGCGCCACACTTATGAAGAAAAAACTACTAGACATTTAGAAAATGTTCCCTTCTTTCATGTTCTATGTCGTGCGATAAAAAGCCTTCCCACCCTTCTAATTCGTGCGATTCGTGATTGCAGAGTTATGGCTCCTAGAAGAATGAACGGAAGGAGGAATGGAAATGATGAAGGCCACAGAGATGGAAATAACCATGGGCATCAGCAAGCCCCACCTGTTCAGGANCCTAGGCACCAGAGGCAGCTGCCCACGTGGAGTTTCGTGCGTCTATTCAGATGTTGGCACAGGCCTTGACTGCTCAAGTCAATCAACAGGCTGTTGCGCAAGTCCCACAGAATGGCAATGCAGAGGCAACTCGGATTAGAGACTTCTTGAGGATGAACCCTCATGAGTTCACGGGATCAAAGGTGGATGAGAATCCACATGAGTTCATTAAAAAAATCTTGAAGGTCACTCAGGTTATGGGGGTGACAAATGGGGATTGTGTGGACTTGGCCTCTTATCTGCTAAAAGAGGTCGCTCATATTTGGTACAAGCAATGGAAGGACAGCAGGGCAGCGGGAGCGGGCCCTATCAATTGGGATGAGTTCCACATGGCCTTTCTCGATAGGTTCTTCCCTCGGGAGATGAGGGAGTTGAAAGTAGCTGAGTTTTTGAACCTCAAGCAAGGAAAAATGACAGTGCTGGAGTATTCGCTTGAGTTCACCCGGTTGTCAAAATACGCCCCAGAGTTGGTGATGGATCAGAGGGCGCGGGTGAGCCGATTTATTAATGGTGTGGCCGGTTATTTAGACAAGGATTGTAGGACTTCCATGCTTCACCAGGATATAGACTTTCCTCGCATAGTGTTGTATGCTCAGCAGACGGAGGCGGCTCATGCGACGGAGAGGGAGGCAAAGAGGGTTTGGATAGATAGTCGTGGGTTTTCACATCAGAGGTCCGACGGTGGCTACCATCCATAGTTTCAGCAGAGGTCACTAGCCCCAGCACCATCGTCAACTAGTGTTCCATCCAGACCCAGGGGTGATCAGAGAAGCAAGGCTTCAGGGTCGAGGATCAGAGGGGCACCCATCTAGAGTATACCTCTCTAACCTGCGGGAAGTGTGGCAAGAGTCACAGTGGGGAGTGCCTTCTTGGCTCAGATGTCTGCTATGGGTGTGGTAGATCTGGGCACATGCATTGAGCGTGCCCATATGCTAGACAGGGTGATGATAAGGGTCGTGCACAGACCACCAGGATAGCAGCAGCTCCAGCCCATTCCGATCCGTAGGGAGCATCGACTAGTGAGGGTGGTGGACAGCACCAAAACCGATTCTATGCCCTTGCCTATGCCAGGATCAGGAGGCTTCTCCAGACGTGGTTACTGGTATGTTGTGTGTCTTTCATATTGATGTTTATGCCTTGCTAGATCCGGGAGTTACCTTGTCTTTCGTGACTCCTTACATTGTTGGTAGCCTTGGAGTTAGTCCCGAGACCTTGACAGAATCGTTTTCAATTTCGACCCCTGTTGGTGATTCGGTCATAGCTAGACGACTATATAGGGAATGCCCGGTCACTGTGTCGCATAAGGTTACCTCCGCAGACCTTGTAGAGCTAGCCATGACTGACTTTGACATTATTCTTGGCATGTATTGGTTGTTTGCATGTTATGCTTCAATTAATTATAGGACCCGTACGGTGAAATTTCATTTTACAAGTGAGTTAGTGTTGGAGTGGAAGGGTAGTTCGGCGGTACCAGCAGGTTGGTTTATTTCCTATCTTAAGGCCAGGAAGATAATCTCTAAAGGTTGCATGAACCACCTAGTTAGGGTTAAGGATGTGGAGTCCGATACCCCGACTATTAAGTTAGTTCCAGTGGTGGGTGAAAATCCAGAGGTGTTTCTTGATGATTTGCCCGGTGTTCCTCTGGAGAGGGAAATTGACTTCGGTATTGATCTATTACCCAATATGCAGCCTGTCTCTATTCCTCCCTACAGGATGTCCCCAGCGGAACTAAAGGAATTGAAGGATCAGTTACAGGATCTGTATGATAAGGGCTTCATTAGGTCGAGCCAGTCTCCATGGGGTGCACCAGTTCTATTTGTTCGAAAAAAGGACGGTTCCCTTCACATGTTTATTGACTATCGACAGTTAAACAAGGTTACCGTCAAGAACAGGTACCCCTTACCTAGGATTGATGATTTTTTTGACCAGCTTCAGGGTGCCAAGTGCTTCTCCAAGATTGATCTTAGGTCCGAGTATCACCAGCTTAGGGTTCGGGAGAGTGACATCCCAAAGACCACTTTGAGGACTCGGTATGGTCACTACGAATTTTTTGTTATGTCTTTTGGACTAATCAATGCCCCTGCAACTTTTATGGATCTAATGAACAGGGTGTTCAAGGCATATTTGGACATGTTCGTAATTATGTTCATTGACGACATTCTTATATACTCCCGGAGCGAGGAGGAGCATGCCACTCATTTGAGGATGGCACTGCAAACCCTCAAGGATCTCAGTTGCATGGAAAGTTTAGCAAGTGTGAATTTTGGCTAAACTCGGTAGCATTTCTGGTACATGTGGTATCAAGCGAAGGCATAAGGGTATATACCCAGAAGATTGAAGCGGTGAAGAATTGGCTTAGACCGGTGAATCCTTCAAAAATTCAGAGTTTCTTGGGTCTAGCTGGCTACTACCAAAGGTTTGTTGAGGGTTTCTCATCTATTGCGGCACCTTTGACTAGGTTGACTCAGAAAAAGGTGAAGTTCCAATGGTCGGATGCTTGTGAGAAAAGCTTTCAGGAGTTGAAGACCCGACTCACTTCAGCACTAGTGTTGACCTTACCCAAGGGTACTGATGGTTTTGTTGTATACTGTGATTCTTCAAGAGTTAGACTGGGATGTTTGTTGATGCAACGTGGGAAGGTAATAGCATATGCCTCGAGACAGTTTAAAGTTCATGAAATGAATTACCCAACCCATGATCTTGAGTTGGCCGCGGTGGTGTTTGCATTGAAGATATGGCAACATTACTTGTATGGGATCCACGTGGATGTATTTACAGATCACAAGAGCTTTCAATATATGTTCACACAGAAAGATCTAAATCTTCAGCAAAGGAGGTGGTTGGAATTACTTAAGGACTACGACATGAGTGTTCTCTACCACCAGGGCAAGGCTAATATGGTTTCGGATGCACTTAGTAGGCTCTCTATGGAAAGTGTGTCCCATGTGGATGAGGGGAGGAAGGAGTTGGTAAAGGATGTCCACTGACTTTCAAGACTGGGAGTTAGATTGATCGACTTGACCGATGGCAGTGTTGTTGTACATAATGGGTCAGAATCATCTTTCGTGGTTGATGTTAAATTCAGGCAAGATGAGGATCCAATATTGAGGAAGATGAAGGAGGCGGTGCGGAGTCAGAAGGTGGAGGTCTTCTCCCAAGGGGGAGATGGTGTGCTACGATACCAGGGTCAATTATGTGTTTTGGACGCGACAATTTGAGGGTTTGGATGTTGAATGAGGCACATGGTACCAGATATTCTATTCACTTACGATCCATGAAGATGTATCGGGACTTGGGAGAAATCTATTGGTGGAATGGTATGAAAAAGGATATTGCGGAGTTCGTAGCTAAATGTCCCAATTGTCAGCAAGTGAAAGTCGAGCATCAAAGGTCGGGAGGTGTACTTCAGGATATTAGCATTCCCACTTGAAAGTGGGAGGAAATAAATATGGATTTCGTTATTGACCTACCTTGTACTCGCCGACACTATGACTCTTGGTGGTGGTAGACAGGTTAACTAAGGCTACACACTTCCTACCGGTCAAGACCATGGATTCAGTAGATGATTATGCTATGTTGTATATTCGGGAGTTGGTTCGACTTCATGGAGTTCCCTTGTCTATCATTTTAGACCGAGGTACGCAGTTTACCTCTCAATTCGTGCGTTCCTTTCAAAAGGCACTTGGGACGCAAGTTAATCTCAGTGCAGCCTTCCATACGCAAACAAACGGCCATGCAGAACAAACCATTCAAACCCTCGAGGATATGTTGAGGGCATGTGTTATGGATTTCAAAGGTAGTTGTGATGGCCATTTTCTCTTGATCTAGTTTGCGTATAATAACAGTTATCACTCTAGTATCCAGATGGCACCGTTCAAGGATTTTTACTGGCGAAGGTGTAGATATCCCATCGGATGATTCGAGGTTGGTGAGGCAACTATTATAGGGCTAGATTCAGTTGACGAGGCGATGGTGAAGGTTCAGTCGATAAGGGACCAGTTGAAAACCACTCAGAGTCGTCAGAAATCGTATGCTAATGTGAGGAGAAGAGATTTCGAGTTTGATGTGGATGATTGGGTATTTCTAAAGGTATCTCCCATGAAGGGAGTCATGAGGTTTGGGAAGAAAGGGAAACTCAGTCCTCGATATGTTGGTCCCTACCGGATTGTGAGAAGAGTTGGTAAGGTGGCGTATGAGTTGGACTTGCGATCTGAGCTATCTTCGGTTCATCCCTTCTTCCATGTGTCGCTTTTGAAAAAGTGTTTGGGTGACCCAACCATGGTAGTCCCAGTAGATAGAATTGGGATGAAAGACAACCTCAGTTATGAAGAAATTCCCATTGAAATCTTGGATCGTCAGGTTCGGAAGTTGATAAATAAAGAAGTAGCTTCAGTTAACGTTTTATGGAGAAATCAGCATGTTGAGGGAGCTACGTGGGAAGTCAAAGCGGACATGATAGCTAGATATCCATATTTTTTCTCGACCGGCTCAGTTCCGACTTGAGGTATTAGTGTTTCCGTATGACTCTATCTAGTTTTCATATTCAGTTAATATGTGCAAGTTTCTTTCATGTGTTTGAATGTGTATGTGAACTATAAGATCAGTTCAGCTATATGGTTTTATTCGAAGGTAGTTATTCTGTGAAATTTCGGTTAAAATGATCATTATATGGATATGATAAATTGTATGTTTTTGTTTTCTTCTTGTTTCTTATATTCAAGGAAGAATGTTTCAAAGGGGGAGATATTGTAATACCCCGAGAAGGCCTAAGAATAGACCCGGGAGTTGAATTTGAAAAGTGCAGAAAAACTGGCAAAATATCACATGACGGACCATAGAATGACTCGTGGTATCAAACCACGAGTCATTGTATGCTATCATTGGTTAGTGAAAGGCTGGTGGCAGTGGAGATGATGGGAGGTATGACGACCCGTTTTGGGGTACAACGGGCCGTCCTTTGCAGCCGTGGTTAGGGTTGGACTGGGCGACAAGGTAAACAACGGGAGACTCAACGACCCATTAGAAGAAACCATGGGTCATTGGTTGAGGTCGTTGTTGGAGGTTGACAATTTCCAGTGTAGGTGATGGGTTGAGACCACGACTCGTTGGAAGGAACCAGGAGCCGTGGTGAGGCTCGTGGTAAGGAAGTTAGGTTTGGCCAAAAAGTCGACGGCGGTCGATCCAACGACCCGTCGTTTGAAGTAACGGCTCGTACTGACAATTCGTGGGAAGGATCTGAGATATTCTAGGAGGCAGTGGACCCAACGACTCGATACCACGAGTTTTTGTATGTTGCCACGACCCGTTGGATCGGTCGTTGGTCCGCCCGGAGCAATTTTCAGGAAAATTTTATTAAGGGCATTTTCGACTTTTCTGTGCTTTGAGACCCTAAACTATGTTGTTTTGGATATTTTTCTGAGTTAGATAAGATTGGTTAAGTCCTTTATGCATGCCCATTCTCATGCAAAAGCTTAGAGAGATTTTTGGGAGATTCAAGGCCTTCTTCCCTAAATTTTCATCAATTTCTTTGTG
>JACEIK010004128.1:99344-112227 GCA_018107945.1 Datura stramonium | reverse complement strand
CCATCTCCCAAGGACGTGATTTATTTTTATATTTTCTTTATATTCTAGTTTTCAAAGTTAAGGAGTTAGTTGGGGTCTTATCCCAGCAACTCATCAGTTTAGTAGAAGGCTTTCAAACTCATCTAGATAGATTCAGTGTTGTATCAAAGTATAGTTACACTTGTTCTTATGATTCCTTATTAGATTCTTGCAGTTAGCTTTCGCCTATTTATGTTGTTGTTGGTTGTTTCTATTGTTAAGTGTTGTGTGATGATTATTCCATGGGTCGACTTGGAACCTTTCGGGGTTCCTTTTCCCGTGTTACGACTAGGGTGTGAACTCGAGTCGTGACAAACTTGGTATCAGAGCAAAGGTTTAGAGTGTCCTAGGGTGTCTGAAATTCGTGTTAAGTAGAGTCTTCTTCATGGGTGTGAAGCGAGCCACAGTTACGACGAGGAGGCTATGAGGCATTTTAGAAATGTTCCCTTTTTTCATGATTCTTATCGTGCGTAAAGTATGAGGCTCTAAATAGTTCCTTCCCTGACTCATGCTTTACGCGCTCGCAGATAATGCCTCCTAGACGAGCAAATGGAAGAAGAAATGGTAATGATCGCCAGTAGGTACCACCAGCCCTGGTGAACCCGATTGACGACCATGTTACCCATGCCGAGTTCTGGGAAACTCTTAATATGTTGGCACAGGTCGTGACTGCTAAAATTAATCAAAAATCAATGGATCATACTCCCCAGAATGGGAATGTAGTGGCGATAAGGGTGAGAGATTTTCTCCGAATAAACCCACCCGAGTATTTGGGGTTAAAGGTAGACGAGGACCCGTATGATTTCTTGGAAGAGATTCGGAAGATTACCCACATCATGGGAGTGAAGGAAATTGAGAGCGCAGACTTAACCTCCTACCAGCTAAAAGGAATTTCTTGTAGATGGTTTTGTTAGTGGAAGGACAGACGAGGGATTGGAGCAGGCCCTATAGGTTAGGATGAATTTAAGATAGCGTTCCTGGATAGGTTTTTACCTAAAGAGTTAAGAAAGGCTAAGGAGGCAGAGTTCATCAACCTAAAACAGAATGACATGACAGTTTTGGAGTACGCATTGGAATTTACTCGGTTATCCAAGTATGCCCCGAAAATGGTAGCCAACCAGAGGGCCCCGGGTGAGCAGGTTCGTGATTGGAGTGAATTTCATAAAATTGGGTTAAAACCTTATAAATCCATACACATGAATTAAAACTTGAATTCATGAAATTGAGGAGAAATTTGGGCATGAGTGTGGAAGGAAACCCTCATTCATAGCTCTACATACTTTGGTAAACTAACTCTCAAACTAACCTTCAAAGCCCAAGAGAATTGTGGAAGGAATTAGGGAGAATTTTAGATTGATCTTGAAGAGGGATCGCAATATATTGCATGCATGTAAGTCTAATAAATTAGAATAGGTTAAACCCTCTTAAAACACTCCTTTCAGGTATTAAAACGACGTAATTAGGAAGTTAGGAGCTTATAAATTTCAAATATACCCTTAATGATTTTCCTGTAAAATAACCCACTGCAAGTTATACGACTCGTACCACGAGTCGTACCATTAACCTATGACTCGTGGTTTCCTCTGTAACTAGCAAGTCCATTTTCTCCAACTCTCTGATTATTTCCACGACCCCTACCATGAATCATAGTTCCGTACTACGAATTGTACAATTACTCATAGGATCAACACCTGATAACCCAGTAGAATACTACGACTCCATGACCACAAGTTGTACCACCAAACCACGGCTCGTGGTGTGGACTCGTGGTATGGGAAAGGAGACTCTGAATTGAACCATGGGTCTTCCTATGACCTGTACCATCTGACCACGACTCATATTGAGAGAAAATTTTATGACCCTTCTACTGAACATATTCAACTTCCTGAATCTAGTCTTAGGAAACTTTGGGGTGTTACATTATCTCCCCCTTGGGAACATTCATCCTCGAATGTAGTTTAAGCATACTAAAGGGATAGGGAAAGAACTGCAATCTCAAATCTGAACAACTGAAGTTGAAAACTGATAGAGAGACTTACTTAGGACTGAAATACACATGACTGAACTGAATTCATGAATCATACACACATGCTATGACTGAAAGATACTTAGAGACATGAACTTGACATGAAACTGAGTAGAGTATTAAGAATGAAACTGATTACACATGCTAAAACTGAGTTGGAAGGGAAAACATGCGGGTATTTGACCACCATATCTGCTTCCGCTTTCCACGTAGCCCCTTCAACAAGTTGATTCCTCCATAAAACCCTCACTAAAGCTTCTTCCTTATTCCTCAACTTACGAACCTGATGATTAAGGAACTCAACCGGAACCTCCTCATAGGTAAGTATATCCTTCACACCTATGCTCTCCTCCAGAAAAACTAAGGTCAGGTTACCAATGCACTTCTTCAAGAGAGATACATGAAAAACTGGATGTACCAAAGCTAAATCCGCTCGTAACTCATATGTGACCTTACCAACTTGCCTCAGAAACATTAAGGACCAACATGTCAGGGATTAAGCTTCCCTTTATTTCCAAACATCATCACTCCCTTCATGGGAGACGCCTTTAGAAATACCCAATCATCAACCTTAAACTCAAGTTCTCTTCGTCTAACATTCGCATATGATTTCTAATGACTCTAAACTATTTTCAGCCTTCCCTTAATAAGTTGAACTTTCTCCATGACCTCATGAACTGAATTTGGCCCTATCAACATAGCCTCACCTACCTCAAACAAACCAATAGTTGATCCACATCTCCACCCGTAATTAGCCTCAAATGGAGCCATTTGAATGGAGGAGTGATAACTATTATTGTAAGCAAACTCAATGAGAGGCAAGTGGTCATCCCAATTACCTTGAAATTGATCCCACACGCTCTCAATGTATCCTAATGAATCTGAATGGTCCGCTCAGCTTGACCATCTATTTGTGGGTGAAAAGTTGTGCTAAACTTTACTTGAGCACCAAGACCCTTCTGAAATAATCTGCAAAATTAAGAGGTAAACTGAGTACCCTTATCTGAAACTCCATGAAACTGAACCAACTCCCTAATGTACAATATAGCATAATCCTTATCTGAATCGGTAGTTATGACTGGTAATAAATGAGGTGATTTGGTCAACCCATCCACAATCACCCATGTAGAGTCATACTGTCGGCGGGTATGAGGAAAGCCTATTATGAAGTCCATATTGATCTCTTTCCACTTTTATGTAGGAATACTAATTTCCTATAGCATACCTCCAGGTCTCTGATGCTTAACCTTCACATGTTGGCAATTCGGACACTTATCCACAAACTCTGCTATGTCCTTCTTCATGCCACTCCAATAGAACTCCAGTATATCATGAAACATCATGGTGGTACCTAGATGGATAGAATACCGAGAGCCATAAGCCTCACCCAACATCCACTCTCTCAAGTCATCAACATCTGGCACACATAATCGACCCTGATACGAAGTACATCATCTCTTTCTTAGGAGAAAAACTCCACTTTCTCACTTCTGACCGCTTCCTTAAAATTTACCAAAATAGGATCCTCATCTTTCCTAGCCTTGACCATGGTCACTAGTTAAGATTCTGACCCATTTTGAACAATCACACCACCATCTGCTAAATATGTAACGCGAAACCCCAAATAAGCAAGTCTGTGGAAAACCTTTCCTAACTCCTTCCTCCCATTCTCAACATGAGACAGTCTTCATTGGTAGCCTACTAAGAGAATCTGCCATTACATTGGCCTTCCCAGATGATAAAGGACACTCAAGTCATAGTCTTTGGTAAGTTCTATCCATCTCCTTATCGCAAATTCAGGTCCTTCTAAGTGAACACATATTGAAGGCTCTTGTGGTATGTGAACACATCCACATGCACCCAATACAGGTAATGCCTCCAACTTATCAAGGAAAACACCACAGCTGCTAACTCTAGGTCATACATTGAATAATTCTTCTCATGAGTTTTAAGTTGTCTAGAGGCATACGCAATGACCTTGCCATGCCGCATCAACACGCAACCAAGACCAACCCTAGAGGCATCACAATACACAACAAAGCCATTTGTGCCCTTCGGTAGATTCAACACCGAGGCTGAAGTGAGTCGAGTCTTTAACGCCTGAAAAATCTTCTCATAAGCATCCGACCATTGAAATTTTACCCTCTTCTGGGTCAACTTAGTCAACGGTGCCACAATGTATGAAAATCCCTCAATTAATCTCCTTTAGTAGACAGCTAAACCTAAAAATCTCCTAATATCAGAAGGACTAACTGGTCTAAGCCAATTTTTCAAAGTTTCTATCTTTTGAGAGTCCACCTACACCCTCTCGCTAGACACCACATGGCCCACTCGCTAGACACCACATGGCCCAAAAACGCTATTGAGTTTAGCCAAACACGATTGTTGAATTTAGCAAATAACTGGTGATCCTTAAGAGTCTTTAACACAGTCCTCAAATGAGTGGCATGCTCCTCCTCTCTATGAGAGTATATGAGAATATCATCTATGAAGCCATGAACATATCCAAATATTGCTTGAGCACCTTGTTCGTTAAATCTATAAAAGCTCCAGGGGCATTTGTTAGTCCAAAAGTCATAACAAAAAACTCATAGTGACCATACTAAGTCCTGAAGGCCGTCTTTGGAATGTCACTCTCTCTAACTCTAAGCTGATGATAGCCGAATATGAGGTCTATCTCCAAGAAGCACTTAGAACCCTGAAGCTGGTCAAACAAGTCATCAATCCTTGTGAGGGGATACTTATTCTTGATGGTGACCTTTTTCAACTTCCGATATTCAATGCATATTTCTAAAAACTCATATAGCATGAGTTATTGGAATATAGAGATACTTTATTGCATGACATAGATCTTGAAAGAAGGGAAATTTTTCTAAAATGTCTTGTAGCCTCTTTCCCATAAGTGTGGAGAGCTTCATACTATCACGACCTGAGTTTACACCCTAGACGTAACACGGGAAAAGGAACCCCGAAAGGCTCCAAGTCGATCCATGGCATAATCATAGCATAACACTTAACAATATAAACAGCTAACAGAAACATAACCGAGCGGAAGCTAACTGTAAGGAGTCAAATTTAAAACTCAAAGACATAATCTAACAAAACGTTGATACATAGACTGAATCTGATTACACATGTCTAAAAGCCTCTCCTAAATTGATGAGTTGTTGGGATAGGTCCCCAACTAACTCCTGAAGTCTGAAAACTCAAATATAACTAAAGTAAGAATACATAGATCTCGCCCTCGATAGAGGAGGACTCACCATAATCCGCTGAGATGGAAGAAGGAACATGTCTACCCGTGGGGCCGAGTCTGGATACTTGAATCTATATCATGAAATGATATAGAAAATAAAGTATAAGTTTAGTACTTGGAATGTCTTGAGAATGCGAGGAAACGTAAATAAACTAAACATACAAGTACACCATAAGAAAATAAATCGAGTACATCGACATGTAATTGATTTAGAATGAAACAAACCTCTTCTGAGTCACATACACATATCAACATGAAAATTTTATTTGGAACTCATATTCGGAAGCATCATCAAAATCATGCATAAGGGTCAGGCACTGAACATATAATGAGAGCTGAAGCTGAAGCTAATATAATACATTGTACTGGATATCTACTGATAATTGAGACTGCATTATGCTATATCTATTTTAAAGTGAAGTTTGAACTATACGAACTGAGCCAAACTGATAATGTCAACTAAGGGAGTCATTCTCTTCTATGGAGAGTCCCAACTGATCTAAGGGAAATGTTCTCGGCTATGGAGAGTCCTTGACTGACTAAGGGAAAATTCTCAGCTATGGTGAGTCCTTGATTGACTAGGGGAAACATTCTCAGCTATAGAGAGTCCCTGACTGACTAAGGGAAACATTCTCGACTATGGAGAGTCTCTGACTGACTAAGGGAAATATTCTCAACTATGGAGAGTCCCTGACTGATTAAGGGAAATATTCTCAGCTATGGAGAGTCCCTGGCTATACTAGAACATGAGGAGTACTGATCTGACATTATTCATCTAGTCTAAGTTGCTATAGCTAATCAGAAACGTGAGCATTTACAAATTCCATCATATGGAATTCATTTAAAAAGGAGTAAGGCTACTTTCTACTAATAACATGCCCAAAAATCTGAAGTATCATTCTCATGCTATCTTCATAATTCATATCATCATGGAACCAGATCATCATTCAATCCACAATTTTACATTCACGAATATCTATAGGTTCAAATCATACTTTACACATCTCCACAACATTCAAATTCTAAGTTCATAACATATGACATGTAACATAGAGTCATGTAGGATCCATAGGTCCAATTCACACTTTAAGATGTATACATTAATTCATATATTCACGATTTACGGAAAGCCCATATAATGCACTTATACCTTAAACATGTACAATGAGATCATGGTAGAAGCATATATTTATTTCATGGAACACAATTCAAAATTTACTCCAATTCGTGAAGAAGATTAGATAATTACGCTGTTATCATAGGTTCACCACATACCCAAAACATTAACATCAAAAACATAATGAAAACATATACATACTAAGGGAGAAGAGTGTAGCACCGAATGGGTTAAGGTTTGATCGCCCTATGCCCAAGAACTACACGCCAACGTAGGTTGATACTATTATATTATTGGAACCTCCCTTGTGAGCTATTCCCGGCCCCACTGTCCCTTAAACTTGATATCGATATCATGGTATCATCCATCGCCCTACCGAGGTTATGGACGGCTCTACCCACTTAAGTGTGATAGTTGGGACCACGTAAGTTCTAACACGGTATGTCAATTAAGTGACGAGTCTCCCACTATCTATATCTTACAGATCTGCATTTTCATTACTCAGGATGATTACCTTATGCATGCATGTTCCAAAAGTAAGGTTTGACTGATCGTTCAGCTTTTGATATAAATGTTATGTTCAGCTTTGAGTCATTTGAGTAAGTCATGATGTTGTAAAGCTAAGCATGATCATGTCATGATAAGATTCTGATTTCAAAATAAATGCATGTAGCCCTTCTACTTATACTTGAAATCTTATGATATGGTATGAATGTTTTAAATGATTTACTTTTCTAGAGCTCTTTTACTTACCTTGTATACTCGGTACATTACACGTAAAGACCACATACTTTCTATGTTGCATCATTTCATGATGCAGGATTCGGTTCTCAGGTTCAACCCCGCTTGTAGTCTTTTACCAGAGTTAGCACTTGCATGATTGGTGAGTCCTCATATTTCAGGGACTAGACTTCCAGCTTCATGTCATATTTCAACTTCTATATTATTGAGTTAGTTTGGGGTTTGTCCATCAACTCGTCTAGACTAGAGGCTTTCAAACTTATGTATGAATAGCTTCAGATATTATTCTGATGTGCTGTTGTGTGAGACTTCCACTGAGTTATAATTATGTTTTCTTCAGTTTATCGAATGAGTTAGTTATACGCTTATGCCATGGGTCGACTTAGGGTCTCTCGGGGTCGCTTGTCCTGTGTCTAGGATCTGGGTCTCGCTCGGGTTGTGACAAACTTGGTATCAGAGCCATAGGTTTGATGTGTCCTAGGGAGTCTGAAAGCCACGTTAGGTAGAGTCTTTTTCATCGGTGTGAAGCGCCCCACGCGTATGACGAAGAGGCTACTAGACATTTTTGGAAATGTTCCCTTCTTTCATGATCTATGTTGTTCGATGAAAAGCCTTTCTATCCTTCTAATTCGTGCTATTCGTGATTGCAAAATCATGGCTCCTCGAAGGATGAATTGAAGGAGGAATGGAGGTGATGAGGGCCACAAGGATGGAAACGGTCATGAGCATCAGCAAGCCCCACCAGTTCAGGAACCCCTTGCATCGGAGCCAGCCGCTCATGCTGAGGTTCGAGCTGCCATTCAGATGCTTGTGCAGGCCATAACTGCTTAGGTCAATCAGCAGGCTGTTGCGCATATTCCACAAAATGACATTGTAGCGGCGGCCAGAGTCAGGGACTTCTTGAGAATGAACCCGTCGATGTTTCTAGGGTCTAAGGTAGATGAGGACCCGCATGATTTCATTGATGAGATTGTCTAGATCACCCAGGTTATGGGGGTGAGTAGTGTTGAGTGTGCATAGGTTTCCTCATACCAGTTGAAGGGGGTTGCGGATATTTGGTTCCTTCAGTGGAAGGACAGCAGGGTCATTGGAGCAGGTCCGGTCACATGGGAGGAGTTTCAGGTTGCATTCCTTGATCGGTTCTTCCCTAGAGAGATGAGGGAGTTAAAAGCAGCTGAACATGTGAATTTGAAGCAATGAAGGATGACTGTTCAGGAGTACGCCCTTGAGTTCACCCGCCTGTCTAAGTATGACTCGGAGTTAGTGGCCGACTAGCGGGCGTAGGTGAGCAGATTTGTGCATTGTATAGCAGCATATTTGGATAAGGACTACAGGACAACTTCATACTTATGTATGTATAGCTTTCAGACTTATGTATGTATAGCTTTAGATATTATTCTGATGTGTTGTTGTATGAGACTTCAGCTGAGTTATAACTATGTTTTATTCAGTTAATTGAATGAGTTAGTTGTACGCTTATGCCATGGGTCAACTTAGGGTCTCTCGGGGTCCCTTTTCCCGTGTCTACGATCTGGGTCTACGCTCGGGTCGTGACAACCATGACCCTTACCATGAGTCGTTCGTCCTCACGACGACTCATGGTGACCATCCATTGCTTTTGGGGGTCTACTTCTTAGTTTCTTCTTCCTCAACCAACGACCAATAGGAAGAGTCGTTACTTAATCCAATGACTCATCACCACCTCCCGTCGACTCCACTGGTCCATCCTATAATTTCCTTCTAATGACCGACATGAAGGATCATTGTTCCTTCTAATGGATCATTGTATCCGTCCGTCGTTACTGACCCGGAACCCTACACTCCAACTAACGACTCCTCATGATGGCCCGTTACAGAAACCAACGGGTCGTCACCTGGCTTATACCCTCTGAGAAGTCCAAACTACAAACTTACCATGATTGCATCCAACAAGTCGTTTCACACAACAACTCGTTCCTTCCTCCTATGGAATCAAAACACTTGGTACCATTTTCTGAAATCCTTCCAATGACTGCCTCTAACGAGTCATTAGAGCCAACAAGTCATTAGACGAGTCATTCTGAGGCACTGTTGTAGATTTTTCTGCTGAATACATTCAAAATCCTGATTTTAATCTTGTGAACTTTTGGGGTGTTAGAATACCTCCCCCTTGAGAACATTTATCCTCGAATGTTGGCTAAACATACTGAAAGGATAGGGATAGAATTGAATCCCAAAACTGATCAATTATAGCTGAAACAATTGAGTATCCAACTCCGACTGATCTTACATATTTTAAATGAACATCTAAATCATAAATTCATGTTAGGGCATAAGAGGGAATAAACTAGATAGAGCACTGAGAAGGATTCATTCCCTCTAATCAGCACTGAGCTAATACGGACTGAGCCTTCGTTCTCAAATCACTTTCGGTTACGGGGTTAGAATTCATGATATCTAGTCTAACTGAAAGTAAAGGACTCATGAGCACGAATCATTCATTGCATCTATAACTGAGCATACACATGAGGTAACCTCATTCTATTGAGCTACTAAAGCAACTTCTAAAGACTGAGTTCGAGCTGATCATATACGGAAAGACATGAGTTGACACACATAGCTGATTCATAATATAAAGATTAGCCTTAAGGATTTGTAAAGAAAGATTGGCGTTGCTGTCTGAAGCTATTATCTAGAAATCCTGGGAATCTTCACATAGGGGTGGGTATAACTGAGCTTCAACTAAAATACAAGAGAAGTTATCTGAACCTAAAAGGGTCAACATACCGCAACTGCCAGGGCTGGAACTCCCCTATTAACATTCTTATTATTCGACTTGTCAGACATACTTACCATCTCTCCCTTAGCTTAAAGACATCATTCTAAGGCTCCTGAATCTTTCTTAAGGTCGGGTTAAATCACTAACTCCTAGCTTCACTTTCACCTCTAACCTTCACTACAAGCCTTACACTCACAACTATTAACATCACATGTCGACAATCTCTTCTCAACAACCATCACAGAGCTTCTTATTCAACACTAGGGTTTTGGGTCTAGAAACATACAAAGACTAACATAAAATTCTCAACATACCTGTGACTACTACTGGCGACTTGCCCTTATCCTGGTGTGCTTCTACTGAAGAGGAGCGGTTTTGATGTCATTCGCCACCCGGGCTAGATGATGCACCCTGCTGAAATGGATGGGCTGTTGGAGCTACTGAAGAGGTGGCCGAGGATCTACTCTCACCTTCCTTAGCCGCTGCATAATCTAGGTGCTTATTTCCCAACTTGCCACACCAAAAATAAACATCCGAGCCAGCCATGCATTCCCCCAAATGGTGCTTTCCACAGCTAGTACACAATGGGTGCGTAATCTCCCTTACCCTTGGTTCGTACGGAGCACTGACTGTCGAAAGTGTTGGGGCTGATGATTTCTGTTGGGAATGTAGCGGTGTACACCATTTGTCCTCCACGAGAAAAACTCTGGATCTCCTATCCTGGCCCTCTTGGCCTCTCTTTCTTTTTCCTTCACCTGTTCCGCTTCCATTTGTTGGGCGAATATCATCAAATGTGAAAAGTCCATATCCTTGTCCAACATAGTGGTCCTGCATTCTTTGATAAAGGAGTTTTACACTCCGTTCTCGAACCTGCTCACCCAGGCCCTCTGGTTAGCTACCATCTCTAGTGCATACATGGATAACCGGGTAAACTCCAACGTGTACTCCTGGACAGTAATGTCGTTTTGTCTTAAATTGATGAACTTTGCCGCCTTTGCCTCCCTCAACTCTCTAGGGTAAAACCTTTCCAGGAATGCAGTCATAAGCTCATCCTAACTTACGAGGGCTGCTCCAACTCCCTAACTGTCTCTCCACTAGAAAAACCATATATAAGCGACTCCTTTCACCTAGTAGGAGGATAAGTCTACGCTCTCAGTTCCCATCACCCCCATGATTTTGGTGATCTTCTGTATCTCTTCTAAGAAACCCTCAAAAAATCTCTGATAGTAGCTGGCTAAACCCAAGAAGCTCCGAACTTCTGAAGGATTCACCAGTCTAGGCCAATTCTTTACCGCTTCTATTCTTTGAGAATCCACCTTTATTCCCTCACTTGATACCACATGGCCCAAAAATTCTACGAAGTTCAACCAACACTGGCAGTTGCTGAATTTGTCATATAAGTGGCAATCCTTGAGAGTATACAACGCTACTCTCAAATGAGCGGCATGCTCCTTCTCGCTCTGAGAGTATATCAGGATGTCATCGATAAACACATTCACGAACATATCCAAGTATGCTTGAACACCCTGTTCATCAAGTCCATAAAATTGCCGGAGCATTCGTTAGTCCAACATACATAACTACAAACTCATAATGACCATACTGCGTCCTGAAGGCTGTCTTCGGGATATCGCTCTCCCGAACTCTAAGCTGATGGTACCCGGATCAGAGATCTATCTTCGAGAAGCACTTGGCACCCTAAAGATGGTTAAATAAATCATCAATCCTGGGTAGAGCATACCTGTTCTTGATGGTAACCTTATTCAATTGCCGATAGTCAATGCACATCCGAAGGGAACCATCCTTCTTCCGAACAAATAAGACTGGTGCACCCCATAGAGACTTGTTTCGCCTGATGAAACCCTTATCTAACAGGTCCTTCAAATGCTCCTTCAACTTTTTTAGCTTAGCTAGAGCCATTCTGTGAGGAGGAATAGATATAGGCTGTGTTTCAGGAAGAAGGTCATACAAAAATCAATTTCCCTCTCGAGAGGAACACCTTTTTCAATTCGTGGGTGTGATCTTTGGGCTTCCGGGGTTTAACAATATAAGACATGGAACACAATAAGTAAGGCACACTCATACTCATAAATGATGTAATGCACATATGCAACACACCATAGTCTTTCCCTTCAGGTACGTTAAGAACCTAATTGCTTCAAGACATTAAGATCACAAGGACTTTTCTTGGTTGTAATGTTATCTAAGGGGCGGGTAGGATTGATATTTCATTTCATAGTGACTACCACCCTAAGCACTTTTAAGACATATTTTACTTTACTTGTACACCACCTCTTTCCTTGCTTGTTCACCTTTCCTTTACTGACCCTTGACTTTTCTTTTCATGCCCTATTTTTTTACTACTTATTGCTAGTTTCCTAACCATAGTATAATTAAGAATTTTGCAATTAAAGCTCTCTTTTTCAATTACCTAGCAGCGAGTAGACAACACAATTTTTATGGGTACCCCTTCTTCTCACTTTTCTTTCCTTACCACAACTAATCCCTAAGGATATGTTTAGTCAAATTAAAGAGATATGTGCGTCTCTCATGGATCCTCACTAATGCAATCAGGATGACCACTTTATTTACTCAAGCTTAGCGGCTAAACAGAATATCAACAAGCGTACAAGTGGATGACCTATGTCTCAATCCTTAAAAAAAAGGAAAGGAACTTCCTTTAAGACAGTCGCCATCCATCTATCATAGGGAAATATAATTACTCTATGACTACAATGACTTAAATAAAAAAATAAAAAAATACCCGGTTCAAAGGGCTCCCCTTAGAAAAAGAACCGAGGCCGTAAGAAAACTGAAGGGCGGGTGAGATACGCTAATTTGTAAAAATTTTCAAACAAAATATGATGGCGTACTCACCCTTAACCTCAAAACTAGGGAGAGACACCCTCACCCCACACTTAAATCTTTTCTCTATCCTCAGAGCAACTAAAATAAGAGACCAAAGTA